>PVJX010044347.1:0-13233 GCA_004027295.1 Dolichotis patagonum
ATCTTGGGGATCAGTTAACATATAGGTTAGACACTCTCAAAACTGGAACACATTGTAATGTTCTCACACACCAGGAGCAAATGAAAGCTGGAAAACACAGGTGAACCAAATTCAGGGCACACAATTCCCGAACAGGCCATGGTGAAAAGTGCTCAAGTGTCCAAAGGTGCAGAGGTCTGAATCCGCGGCCCAGGACCTAACACAGTGAGCAGCCCACAGCCTCCTAGTTGACCTGAGTTGTGGACAATAAATCTTTCACAGTGGGAAGGCATATTAAGGGTACTGAGAGGACTGGGAATTTTGACTACACTTCTAAGGTTTTCTCTTCCACCTGGTTCAATTTGGGGTTTCGGAAAGCCTGCTGATGATTGTCTCTCTAGGATGCTTCTGGCTTAACTCATGAGACAACTCCTCCTGTCTAGTGTCACCTGGGTTATGGTGCCTCACCTGCTGAGCTCCTCCCAGTTGCATTCTGACAATTTTGCACCAAAAAGGGGCAGGGAAGCTAAAGCAGAAATGCCATGTTTCATGCCCTGCAGGGTTTCTCCTGATTTCAGGGACTTGTGAAGGGCTTCCTGGCTTCCAGGGCCCATTGATCCCACCATGTAGGCAAGAGCATTGGACAGCCAGTGTGCATAGATTGCAGGTCTAGAGACCAAGCTTTGTCTAAGGGAAAAAACACCTGACACATTGTGCCAATTCCTCCTCATGAAATTTTCTCTATGTCAGTTTCAAGAAATCCATGGACTGTGGGAGTCCAGTTTGTGAACGGTAGACCTCATGAAAGAGAAAGAGCTTCTTCAGGAGCTTTCATTCACCTCTAAATGTGTGTGCACACATTGTGATCATTACAGCTGGGAAAAAAATAGGGATGCAATTTATTGAGCCTAAGTAAAATACTGCATGGTTGGAATGGTTGTGATTGTGTCTGGTGGAAAGCTGCTGCAGAGGTGGGTGCAACCCCTGGATAAAGAAACCAAGAGGCTTGAGCTTGCCAGGCAACTACAGTGGGCTGAGACTGGCTGAGCAGCTTTGTGAACTATGCCCCAGTATCCATGACACACATGTGATGTAGGGGACCTGAGTCACAATGCTTGCCATTGTCATGGATACCTTAGTTGCAGGCATGTATCTTTAGTGCAAGATATGAAAAGATTGGATTGACAGAGGCCAAATATAAAACAGTGTTTTCTCTGAAAGTGTCATTACTTAAATTTTTATGATATTTTCATGAGTAATTAAAAAATCCTGCAAGTCTAACTATGCATACAGTAACACGGGTACAGGACACATCCCTGTACATGAGGGTAAACTCTCCATTGATCTTCCCTTGAGCATTCTCTTTGCTCTTGTGCAGTCTATCCTTTGGCTGAGACCTCTTGCCTATGGTCTTCAGTGAACAGTTGCTGGCATCATTCCCAGGCAGTCCAAGAACTGGCTGTGGAATTTCTCAGCAATACAGCATGTGAAAAGCCATGAGATTTGAAACCCCAGACTGTGGTTGAAGTTGAATTTCAATGGCAACACTCCTAAAATGGGTCATTTTTCAATGAGCAGGTTTTCAACAAGTTTACCAGTCCAACATGTATGGAAAGATGCAGGACATTGGATATCAAGGCACATAAGCGAGCATAGCAATGTGTAGGAAAAGGGAAGATAATGGAAAAAAAGAGTAGGCAAGCAGGAGAGACAGCCAATGTCAATTAAAAAATTGGACTATGAAATGACATTAAAATTTCATGAAGATTTATATATCTCTGAGAATATCTTCTGGTGGTTGTCACATATGTGTCTTCCCACCTTGGCAAGTGTAGCTCAAGGGATCAGATCATCAAGGAAAACCTAGGGGGGACAAAATAGCACAAAGAAAAAACACGCCAAAACCTCAGTATCCATTTCCTTAGATAACACATTTGGGAATGTGCTAGGTGTCAAACCTAGAGCATTTCTATACTATGAAGGCTCCACACATCACTAAACTCTTTCACATGATATTTTGAATTTTGGCTTTAGATTCCCTGAGATAGAAGGCCTGGTGAAGGCAGAGAGCAACCTAAGATACTTCAATAGGTATGAATTCCAGGACTTTTAACAAAAACACTGTGACAATTTGGTTTTCATTTTTTTGGCTCTTGGTGAGTTTTTGTTTTTTTTTCTATCTTTCCTGATTTTCTAACTTTACCTATTTGACACTGACCAGTCCACATTCACATATTACAATGGACTTCACCAACAGTTCTGCAGAAAACCATTTCAGTGACATAATCCATGAGAATGCATTTTCTCCCATCCAAACCTGACAGTTTGATAGGGATTGACATGTTTCACCCCACCCCCATGATGGCCTCAGCCACTTTTTACCAAAAACTTGGAATGTTTCCTCTTTCTTGTTAATGGTCCTGCCAGAAGGTGGTTCATTGTGGCAGGAAATTTTGACCACCTTGACCCCCAACAGCCTTGTGGAAGGATTATGGTGTCCTAGTTAATTATCTTGCTCTATGCACAGTGTCTGGTTTGCAGTGATATTGGCTCATCTCTTTCTCATTCCTGTTTCATCTGCTGGCTTGAGGCACTCTCTTCCCTGAGCCATTAAACAAAAATTTTAATTCCTTTGTTTGTAGTCATTCCTCCCTTTCATGGCCTATTTCTTCAAAACTTTGCCTCTGAGACATGCCATATTACACTGAGGAAAAGCCCTTTGCCATTTCAACACTGGCACCTTTTCTCAGGATTTTGGGAACTCAGTCTTTGCTCAAAATGATAGTGCTCAAAAGAGAGAGTACAATTCCCTTGTATTTTCACAGTGTTACTCTCAAGTTTGTCCTCTCAATTTCAAGCAATGAGAAGATGTTCCTTTGCCACTTCTCAGTTTTCTATTCCACTGGGGAATCCAAATGGAAAACAGTGGCATTTCATAGATGGGTAGGCATGGTGAGATTTCCCTTATGACATGAGCTGGTGGAACTCACACACACACACACACACACACACACACACACACACAAAAGTACCGGAGATATTTTTACAAAATATTATAGGCACGCTTTCCCAAATAGAGATACACATGAATCTCTCAAGGACATGTCAGTTTTCTTCCACCTTCATGAGTTCTTCAGGAATTCTTGGCTTCCACTAAAACTTGGGGGTCAGATATCTTATAGGTTAGACACTCTCAGGGCTGGAATACATTATAATGTTCTTGCACCCCGGGAGCTATTGCAAGCTGCTAAGCACAGTGAGTCCAATTCAGGGCACACAATTCCACAGCAGGCCTGTGTGAACACTGCTCAAGTGTCCAATAGTGCAGAAGCCTGAGGCTTTGGCCCAGAATCTACCACAGTGAGCAGCCAAAGGCCACCTGCTTGACCTGAGTTGTGGAAAATAATTCTTTCAGAGTGAGAAGGCCTCTTAAGGGCATTGAGGAGACTGGGGATTTTGACTACATTTCTAAGGTCTTCTCTTCCACCTGGTTCAATTTGGGTTTTGGGAAACTCTGCTGATGACTATCTCTAGGAGGCTGCAGGCTTATGTCATGAGACAACAACTCCTTTCTAATGTAACCTGGGTTATGGTGCTTCACCAGCTGAACTCCTCTCAATCGTGTTCTGACAATTTGAGCCAAACAAAGGCAGGGAAGCTAAAGCAGAAATGCCACATTTTATGACCTGCAGGGTTTCTCCTGGTTGTAGGGACTTGTGCAGGGCTTCCTGGCTTCCAGGGCCAATTGAAATCCACCAGGTAAAGAAGCGGCCTGGACAACCAGTGTGCATAGATTGCAGGTTTACACGCCAAGCTCTGTCTAAGGGGAAAGACACCTGACTCATTGTGCCAATTCCTCCTCATGAAATTTTCTCTGTGTCAGTTTGAAGAAATCCATGGACTGTGGGAGTCCAGTTTGTGAATATTAGACCTCATGACAGAGCAATAGCTTCTCCAGGAAATTCTATTCACCTCTAAATATGTGTGCACACATTGTGATCAGTACAACAGGGAAAAAATTGGGGTGAATCCTAGTGAGACTAAGGAAAATATTGCATTATTGGAAAGGTTTTGGATGTTTGTGGTGGAAAGCTGCTGCAGAGGTGGGTGCAACCCCTGGATACACAAATCAAGAGGCTTGAGCTGGCCAGGCAACCACACTGGAATGAGGCTGGCTGAGCAGCTATGTGATTTTTGGGACCTGAGTCACAATGATGGCCACTGTCGTGGATACCTTAGTTGCAGGCATGTATATTAAGTGCAAGATATGAAAAATTTGGATTGACAGAGGTCAAATATAAAACAGTGTTTTCTCTGAAAGTGTCATTACTAGGATTTTTAGGATATTTTCATGAGTAAATAAAAAATCCTGCAAGTCTAACTATGCATACACTAATATGGGTACATGACACATCCCTGTATAGGGCAGGTAAACTCTCCATTCTTCTTCTCTTGAGCATTCTCTTTGCCCTTGTGCAGTCTGTCCTTTGGCTGAGACATCTTCCCTATGGTGTTCAGTGAACAGTTGCTGGCATCTTTCCTAGACCGTCCAAGAAGTGACTGTGGTGTTTTGCAGTACTAAAGCCTGTGCAAACACATGGGATTTGAAATCACAGACTGTGGTTGAAGTTGAATTTCAATGGCAACTGTGCTAAATTATGCCATCTATCAATGAGCGGGTTTTCAACAGGTTTCCCAGTTCAATACATATGGAAAGATGCAGGACATTGGATATCAAGGCCCATAAGCAAGCATAGCAACATAGAGGAATAGGGAAGATAGTGGAAAAAAATGTAGGCAAGCAGGAGAGCCAGTCAATGTCAATTGAAAATTTGGAGTATGCAAATGACATTAAAATTTCATGAAGATTTGGATATCCATATGAATATTTCATGATTCTTGTCACATATGTGTTCTCCTTTCTTGGCAAGTATAACTCCCGACAGAAGATCATCAAGCAAAACCTATGGGGACAAAATAGCACAAAGAAAATGCTCCCCAAAGCCTGGGTATTCATTTCCTTAGATGTCACAGTTGGGAATATGCTAGTGTCAAACCTAGATATTTTCTATAGTGTCAGGGCTACACACATCACATGTAAATTCTTTCACATGATATTTTGAATTTTGGATTGAGATTCCCTGAGATAGATGGTGTAGAGAAGGCTGAGAGCAGCCTAAGATACTTCCATAGTTATGAATTCCAGGACTTTTATCAAAAACATTGTGACAATTTGGTTTTCAAGTTTTGGCATTTCGTAAGGTTTGACTTTTTCTATTTTTCATGATTGTCTAGCTTTAACTTTGTGACACAGACCAGTCCATATTCACACTTTAGAATGGAGTTAACCAACAGCCTTGCAGAAAAGCATATCAGTGATGCTGATAAAATCCATGAGAATAGGTTTGCTCCCATCAAAACCAGACAGTTTGACAGGGACTGACATGTTTCACCCAGCCACGATGTTGGCTCAGCCTCTTGTTAACAAACACTTGGAATGTTTCCTCTTTCTTGTTAATGGTCCTGCCAGAAGTTGCTTCCTTGTGACAGGAAATTCTGACAACCTTGAACACAAACACCCTTGTGGTAGGATTCTGGTGTCCTAGTTAATTGTCTTGCTCTATACAAAGTGGTTGGTTTGCTGTGATAGGTGGTCATCTCTTTCTCATTCCTGTTTCATCTGCTGGCTTGAGGCACTCTCTTCCCTTAGCCATTAAACCAAAATTTGAATTCATTTGTTTGTAGGCATTTCTTCCTTCTATGGCCTAGTTACTCCATCCATTCCTCTGAGGAATGCTGGATTCCACTGAGGAAAAGCCCTTTGGCTTTTCAACACTGGAACCTTTTCTCAGGATTTTGCGAATTCAGGCTTTCCCCAAAATAACAGTGCTCAAAAGAGAGAGTACACTGCACTTGTATTTTGACAATGTTACTGCAAATTGTGTCCACTCAGTTTCCAGCAATGCAAAAATGTTCCTGTGCCACTTCTCAGTTTTCTATTTGGTTGGGGAAATCAAGTGAAAAATGGTGAAATTCATAGATGGGGAAGAATGGTGAGATTTCCCTTATGAGATGTGCAATCGGAACACATACAAAACACACACACACACAAAACACCCGAGACATTTTTATAAACTATTATAGGAAAGCTTTCAGAAATAGAGATAGACATGGACCTCTGAAGGATATGTCAGTTTTCTTCCACTTTCATGAGTTCTTCAGGAATTCTTGGCTTCCACCAAAACTTGAGGATCAGATATCTTACAGGTTATACACACTCAACACTGGAACACATTGTAATGTTCTGTCATCCGCAGAGCAAATGAAAGTTGGAACACAATGCACAGTCCAATTCAGGGCACTCTATTCCCCAACACGCCAGTGTGAACACTGTGCAAGTGTCCAAATGTGCAAAGGCCTGAGGCTATGGCACAGGACCTATCACAGTGAGCAGCCCAAGGCCTCATAGTTGACCTGAGTTGTGCACAATCTTTCAAAGTGGGAAGGCATATTATGGGCATTGAGGGGACTGGGGATTTTGACCCCACTTCTAATGTTTTCCCTTCCCCCTGGTTCAAGCTAGGGTTTGGGAAACCCTGCTGATTATTGTCTCTCTAGGATGTTGCTGGCTTGTGTCATGAGAGAACACCTCCTGTCTAGTGTCACCTGGGTGATGGTGACTCACCTGCTGAACACCTCTCAATTGTGCTTTGACAAATTTGAATCAAGAGAGGCAGGGAAGCTAAAGCAGGAATGATGCATTTCATGCCCTGGAGTGTTTCTAATTGTAGGGATGACTGCAGGGCTTCCTGGCTTCCCAGGCCAATTGATCCCAACATGTAGCCAAGAATCATGGACAGCCAGTGTGCAGAAATTGCATGTTTAGAGACCAAGCCCTGTCTAAGGTGAAAAACACCTATCTCATTGTGCCAATTCCCCATGATGAAATTTTCTCAGGATCAGTTTCAAGAAATCCATGGACTGTGGGAGTAAAGTTTGTGAACATTAGACCTCATGACAGAGCAAGGGCTTCTCCAGGAAATTTCATTCACCTCTAAATGTGTGTGCACACCTTCTGATCCATACAACTGGGAAAAAATGTGATGAAAGCTAGTGAGTCTAAGGAAAATACTGCATGATTGGAAAGTTTGCGGTTGTGTCTAGTGGAAAGCTACTGTAGAGGGGGGTGCAAACCCAGGATACACAAATTAAGAGGCTTCAAGTTGCCAGGCAACCACACTGGGCTGATGTGGCTGTTGGGCTTTGTGACCTAGGCCCCAGTATCCATGATGCACGTGTGATGTAGGGGACCTGAGTCACAATGCTGGACATGGTCATGGATAACTTTGTTACAGTCATGCATCTTTGGTACAAGATATGAAAAACTTGGATTGACAGAGGTCAAATATAAACTAGTGTTTTTTCTGAAAGTGTCATGGCTTGGATATTTGGGATATTTTCATGAGTAAATAAAAAATCCTGCAAGTCTACCTATGCATACAGTGTCAGGGGGACATGACACATCCCTGTACATGATGGGTAAAGCCTCCTTTGATTGTCCCTTGAGCATTCTCTTTGCTCTCGTGCAGTCTGTACTTTGGCTGAGACCTCTTCCCTATGGTCTTCAGTGAACAGTTGCTGGCATCATTCCCAAGCAGTGCAAGAAATGGCTGTGGAATTTCTCAGCAATACAGCATGTGTAAAGCCATGGGATTTGAACCCCCAGACTGTGGTTGAAGTTGAATTTCAATAGCAACACTCCTTAAATGGGTCATTTATCAATGAGCAGTTTTTCAACATGTCTCCCAGTCCAATATGTATGGAAAGATGCAGGACATTGGATATCAAGGCACAAAAGAGAGCATAGCAATGTGTATGAAAAGTGAAAATAATGGAAAAAAGCTAGACAAGCAGGAGAGCCAGTCAATGTCAATTAAAAAAATTGGACTATGAAAATGACATTACAATTTTGTGAAGATTTGTATATCTCTATGAATATCTCCTGGTTGTTGTCACATATGTGTTCTCCTCCCTTGGCAAGTGCAGCTCAAGGCAGCAGATCATCAAGGAAAACCTAGGGGGACAAAATAGCACAAAGAAAAAACACCCCATAACCTCTCTATCCATTTCCTTAGATAACACAATTGGGAATGTGCTAGGGTTCAAACCTAGAGCTTTTCTATAGTATCAAGGCTCCACACATCACTAAACTCTTTCACATGATATTTTGAATGTTGGCTTGAGATTCCCTGAGATACAAGGCCTGACAAAGGCAGAGAGCAGCCTAAGATACTTCAGTAGGTATGAATTCCAGGACTTTTAACAAAAACACTGTGACAGATTGGTTTTTATGTTTTGGCTCTTGGTGAGTTTTTGTTTTTTTTGTTTTTCTATCTTTCCTGATTTTCTAGCTTTACCTTTGTGACACGGACCAGTCCACATTCACATATTAGAATGGACTTCGCCAACAGCTCTGCAGAAAACCATTTCAGTGATATAATCCAAGAGAATACATTTTCTCCCATCCACATCAGACAGTTTGTTAGGGACTGACATGTTTCACCCCACCCCAGTGTTGGGCTCAGCCACTTTTTACCAAACACTTGGAATTTTTCCTCTTTCTTGTTCATGTTCCTACCAGAAGTTGCTTCTTTGTGAAAAGAAATTTTGTCATTCTTGACCCCCAAACCCGTATGGGAGAATTCGGGTGTCCTAGTTAATTATCTTGCTCTATAGAAAGTTGATGAATTGCTGTGATATGGGCTCATCTCTTTCTCATTCCAATCTCATCTACTGGCATTTAGCCACTGTCTTCCCGTATTCATGAAACAGAAATTTGAATTCCTTTTTTGTTAGGCGTTCCTCCCTTCTGTGGCCTACTTTGTGAAAATTTTGCCTCTGACCAATGTACTACACCACTGAGGAAAAGCCCTTTGCATTTTAAACACTGGCACCTTTTTTCAGGATTGTGGGAACCCAGGGTTTGCCCAAAATGACAGTGCTCAAAAGAGAGAGTACAATTCCCTTGTATATTTACAATGTTACCCCAAAGTGTGTCCTCTCAGTTTCAAACAAAAAGAAAATGTTCCTGTGCCACTTCTCAGTTTTTTATTTGGTTGGGGATTCCAAATGAAAAAGGGTGGCATTTCATAGATGGGGAAGAAAGGTGACATTTCCCTTATGAAATGTGCTGGTGGAACTCGCACACACATACAAAAGTGCCCAAGTAATTTTTACAAATATTACAGGAAAGCTTCCCCCAATAGAGAGAGACATGAAACCCTCAAGGACGTGTCAGTTTTCTTCAGCCATCCTGGGTTGTTCAGGAACTCTTGGCTTCTACCGAATCGGTGTGATCAAATATAGGTAAAACACTCTAAGCACTGAAAAAAGAACTGTAGTTTTCCCTCACTCCGGGATCAAATGTAAGCTGGAAAACAGAGTTGAGTCCAAATCAGGGAACACCATTTCCCAGCTGGCGTGTGTGAACACTTCTAAAGTGTCCAAAGGTGCAGAGGCCTGAGGCGGCGGTCCAGAACCAATCACAATGAGCACCTCAAGGCCACATATTTGACATGAGTTGTGGAGAATAAATATTTCATAGCAGGAAGTAATATTAAAGGCATTGAGGAGATACTGGATTTACATTCCATTTGTAAGTTTTTCCCTTCTAGCTGGTTAAATTTGGAGTTTGGGAAACCCTGCTGATGATTGGCTCTCTAGGATGTTGCTGGCTTATGTCATGAGAAAAAAACCTCATGTCTAGTGTTACCAGGCATATGCTTTTCTGTGTTTCTCCTTGTTTTAGGGATATCTGCAGGGCTTCCTGGCTTCCAGGGACAATTGATCCCACCATGTAGTCAAGATCCCTGGACAGCCAGTGTTCTCAAATTGCAGGTTAGGGACCAAGCCCTGTCTAAGTGGAAAACACCTGACTCATTGTGCCAATTTCTCCTCATGAAATTTACTCTCTGTCACTTTAAATAAAACAATGGACAGCGGCTGTCAGGTTGCGAACCTTAGAACTAATGACAGAGCAAGAGCTAGTCCTGTAAATTTCCTTCACTTCTAAAAGTGTGTGCACACCACCTGATCAGTACAACTGAGAGGAAAATTTTTGTCAAGCCTAGTGAGTTTAAGGAAAATACCACAGGATTGGAATGGTTGTGGTTGTGTCTGGTGGAAAGCTGCTGCAGCAGAGGGTGCAAACCCTGGATGCACAAATCAAGAGGCTTGAGGTTGCCAAGCAACTACACTTGACTGAGATTCCGTGAGCAGCATTGTGACCTAGACCCCAGGATCAATGACACAGCTGTGATACAGGACACGTGAATAAAAATGATGGGAATTTTCATGGTTACCTTATTTGGAAGTATGTATCTTTAGTGCAAGTTATGAAAAGATTGGATTAACCGAGTTGAAATACAAAACAGTGTTTTCTCTGAAAGTGTCACTGCTTAGATTTTTATAAATTGTTTCCTTAGTGAATAATATAAACTGTCTGTCTACCTATGAATACAGTGCCAGTGGGAAAGGACATATGCCTGTGCATGGTAGAAATACTCTCCACTGGTCTTCCCTTGAGCATCCTCTTTGCCCTTATGCAGTTAGTCATTTGGTTGAGAGTTCTTCCCTATGGTCTTCAGTGAACAGTTGCTGACATTTTTCTCAGGCAGCCCAAGAGCTGGCTGTGGAATTTCTCAGCCCTAAAGCCTATGCAAACACATGGTGTTTGAAACCCCAGACTGCAGATGAATTTCAAGGTCAGTGGCAAATCTTCCCTAAATGTTCTCTATCAATGGGCTGATTTCAAGATGTTTCCCAGCCCAATATGTAAGGAAAGGTGTAGGACACTGGACATCAATGCTCATAAATGAACACAGCACTGTGGAAGAAAAGGGAAGATAATGGGGAAAAAATGTAGGCAAGATGGAGAGTCAGTCAATGTCAATTAAAAAATTGGACTATGACAATGACATTAAAATTTCATGAAGATTTGGATATTGTTCTGAATATCTCATGGTTGTTGTCACATATGTGTTCTCGTGCCTTGGCAAGTGTAGCCCAAGAAAGGATATCATGCAGGAAATCCTAGTGGGACACAAAATAGCACTAAGAAAATACACCCCAACACCTGGATATCAATTTCCTTGGATAACACATTTGGGAATGTGCCAGGTGTCAAATCTAGGTCTTTTCTATAATGTCAAGTCTCCACATATCACAATAGTAGTTCACATGATATTTTGAATTTCGGCTTGAGATTACCTAAGATCAATGGTCTGGTGACTACAGAGGTCATTATAAAATACATCAATAGATATTAATTCCTGGTCATTACACAAGAACACTGTAACATATTGGTTTTCATGTTTTGGCTTTTGGCGAGTTTCTTTTTCTATTTTTCCTGATTTTCTACCTTCACCTTTATGTGAGAGGCCAGTCCACATTCACACTTTAAAATGGAATTCACCAACAGCTCTGCCGAAATCAAATTCAGGTATATATTCCATGAGAGTAGGTTTTCTGCTATCAAATCCAGACAGTTTGACAGGGCTTGATATGTAGAGCTCAGACACTTTTTACCAAAGACTTGGAATTTATCCTATTTCTTGTTCATGTTCCTGCCAGAAGGTGCTTCTTTGTGAAAAGAAATTTTGTCTTCCTTGAACCAAACCCCCTGTGGGAGGATTCAGGTGTCCCAGTTAATTAGCTTGCTCTATATAAAGTTGCTGGTTTGCTGTGATATGGGCTCATCTCTTTCTCATTTCAATCTCTTCTACTGGCATTTAGACCCTGTCTTCCCTTAGCCATGAAACAGAAATTTGAATTCTTTGGTGGTAGGCATTCCTCCATTTTATGGCCTACTTCATGAAAAATTTGCCTCTGAGCAATGCACTACTCCACTGAGGAAAAGCTCTTTGAAGTTTCAACACTGGCACCTTTTCTCAGGATTTTGGGAACCCAGGGATTGCCCAAAATGACAGTGCTCAAAAGAGAGAGTACATTTCCCTTGTATTTTTACAATATTACTCCAAAGTATGTCCTCTCAGTTTCAAGCAAAGAGAAAATGTTCCTGTGCTCTTTCTCAGTGTTTTACTCAGTAGGGGATTCCAAATGACAAAGGGTGGCATTTCATAGATGGGAAAGAAAGGTGAGATTTCCCTTATGAAATGTGCTGGTGGAACTCACACACACATAAAAAAGTGCCCCAGACATTTCTACAAAATATTATAGGAAAGTTTCCTCCAACAGAGAGACACATGAAACCCTCAAGGACATGTCAGTTTTCTTCAGTCCTCCTGAGTTGTTCAGGAACTCTTCACTTCTACGGAAGTGGTGTGATCAGATATCTTATAGGTAAAACACTCTAAGCACTGAAACACACTTTAGTTTTCAATCACTCCGGGATCAAATGTAAGCTGGAACACAGAGTTGAGTCCAAATCAGGGCACTTCATTTCCCAGAAGGCCAGTGTGAACACTTCTAAAGTGTCCAAATGTGCAGAGGCCAGAGGTTGTGGGAGAAAACCAATCACAGTGAGCACCCCAAGGCCCCATAGTTGACATGAGTTGTGGAGAATAAATATTTCATAGCAGGAAGGAATATTAAGGGCAGTGAGGGGATTTTGGATTTTGACTGCATTTGTAAGTTTTTCCCTTCCAGCCAGTTAAATTTGGAGTTTGGAAAACCATCCTGATGATTGGCACTCTAGGATGTTGCTGGCTTACGTCCTGAGACAAAACCTCATGTCTAGTGTTAACAGGGATATGGTGGCTAACTTGCTGTGTTTCTCCATGTTTTAGGGACTTCTGCAGGGCGGCCTGGCTTCCAGGGACAATGGATCCCACTATCTAGGCAAGAGCACTAGAGAGCCAATGTGCAAAGAATGCAGGTTTAGAGACCAAGACTAGTTTAAGTGGAAAAAACCTGACTTATTGTGCCAATTCCTCCTCGTGAAATTATCTGTGTCAAATTCAAGAAAACCATGGACAGTGGGTGTCTGGTTGTGAAAATTAAACTTAATGACAGAGCAAGAGCTACTCATGTAAATTTCTTTCACCTATAAAATTGTGTGCACACAATTTGATCAGTACAACTGAGAAGAAAATTTGTGTCAAGCCTAGTGAGTTTAAGGCAAACACTGCAGGATTGGAAAGGTTATGGTTGTGTCTGGTGGAAAGCTGCAGCAGGGGAGGTGCAGCCCCTGGATTCACAAATCAAGAGGCTTGAAGTGGCCAAGCAACTGCACTG
>PVJX010044348.1:0-13217 GCA_004027295.1 Dolichotis patagonum
CTTTAGTTTCTTTCTGGGTTGTGAGAGTCTATCTCTCTCTGTTTGGGTCTCTCCAGGGTGTTTTATTCTGGCATTTGAGCTGTCTCTCTCAGAGAGGGTCTCTCTCCTGCTACCTACCAGTCCGCCATCTTGTCTCTTCTCCTAGCACAGATTTTGAAAAAGACTGAGACAGGGCCTTCTTTCTCCCAACTGATGTGGGCACCTACCTATTTTCTGTTTTAGTCAACTTTTCCATTGCTGAAACACAATACCTGACATCTATGACTTAGAAGAGGAGAGATTTAATTTGCTCTCAGTATCAGTCTGTGACCAGCTCAAGGGCGTAAACATCATGGCAGCAGGACATGGGGGGACAAAACCGCTGAGTTCATGGTGGCTGGGAAGCAGACCTGCAGAACAATGCTGAAGAAAGAGGTCAAAGCACAAGACATAGATCTCCCCCAACAAGGCCATGGCTTCAGGACCACAAGGACACACCTGCTAGTGTTCTCCCTCAATCCCCTGGGGAGATTACAAAGCCAACCAAGGTGACAGTCCACCCTTACCACCAGATTCTCAGATCCCTCTTGTTGGTTCCATTCAGTCAAATCTTCTGTCTCCTAAAATTTACTATCTTACAGTTAATTCTTATTTCCAAGAATGTATATTGTACTAAAGATGGAACTAAAATATATAGGTTTAAGCCAGGCATGGTGGTGCATGCCTGTGATCCCAGTGCTTGGGAGACTGAGGCAGGAGGATTGTTGCAAGTTCAAGACCAGCCTAGGCTACAAAGTGAGCTCAAGGCCAGCTCAAACTGCATAGTGAGACCCTGTCTCAAAAAGACAATAAATAAATAAATAAATAAATAAATAATAAATAAATAAATTTGTAGGTTTGCTTGCTCTCAAAGTTTGCATAAATGGAACCATGCAGTATGTTTCCTTCAATCATGTGCTCTTTCTGTCAATGTATCTTAAGCTTTATCCATACTGACCCATATTCCATTTCATCTACTTTTAACCACCATATAACATTTCACTGAATGCATAAATTTATTCATTTATGCTTTTGTCAGATTTTTTTGCCATGTAAATTGTTTCAAATTTTATTTGAACATTTGTTGTTATTGAACAACAATGTTACATTGAACAACAAATGTTACATGAACATTTTTTTCTTGATTCCTTGTGCATATGTAACAGTTCTTGTATATAAAGTTAGGAATGGAAATGCTGAAATGTAATGTGAACTCATGTTCCACTTTAGCAGATGTTGCCAACCTGCTCTCTGAAGTGGTTGTACCAGATAACACCTTGCTTAGCAAGATGCCAGGGTTCCTGTTTCTTTACATCCTTGCAAGTGTGGTAATGTCATACTTTTGAGGCCTTGCCTTTCTGATGAGTGTAAAGGGCTAAATATCTTTTTACATGTTATTTGACCATTCTTCTCTTTAGCTGCTGTTTATATCCTTAACCCATTTTTACATTGGTTGATTTTTTTGATAAGTTTTACATATTTAACATGTTGATATTTTGTCTACTATAATTGTACAGATAAAAATAAAATGTCTTAGTCTGTGGTTTATCTCCCCTCTTCATTCATGGTGTTTATGTAGTGTCTTAATTTCCTAGTGGCATAATAAGAGAAGATCCACAGTGGTATTAGTAGATTAGGTTTCAAAGTAGTGATGAAAGTGTATTCTGATGAAGTATTATGTGGAGACTGGGCAAAGAAAGCCTGAGTTCTGGTCACGCTTCCTTACCCGACTACTCTGGAGAAGGCATATCATAACCATGACTCAGGCTCCTCATGCGTAATGGGAGAGTCAGATAGATGATCTCCTTGAGCATCTTTCCACATATTTTCTACTACTCTGAGCAAAGGTCTTAAGTACCAAGCAGGGAATGGTAGGGCCTGTGTGAAAGAGCCCAGCTTCATTAATTTAGGAAGTGACTGACCACCCTCTATGTGAGTCCTCCAAGGGGTGCTCAGTAAGTCTGTTGTATGCCCACACACGTGGCTGCCATGATACTCATCACTTTGCACTGTTACTGGTGGGTTTTCCAACTGTCACTCTGATTAGATTACAAGGCTTCTGTAGGGAAGGTTGCCTTTAGCATTCCCTGCCCCTCTCATATCTCCTGAGTCAAGGTTAACCCTCAGTGAGTGTCTAATAAGTGAGGGCGAACATGGAAGAAAAGGGAACAGGAAGAGAGGGGGAGGACCAAAGACCTAAATGCCAAGAGATAGACACCCAGGGGACACTACACAGTTACTAAATCCACTACAAGCTGGCCAAAAGGGCCATCAGTTTGTTTTTCAAGAGCAGACAAGCAAATACTGGTATGCTTAATAATTAAACTAATAATTTCTGAGTCTTAATCTGATGTTCCAACTAACAGGCCACAGTCTCATTATTTTAGCAAAAATAAAACTGATCTTCAATTAAACTCATTTTCTTCCTTTTTCTGCAACAGAAATTTTTTACTTACAGTTTTTAATTTTCCCCTATGACATGTTCTAAAAGATTAAAAAGGGAGTCTCTAAGCTTCAAGACCTTTCATAATCATAATCTATATATTAACAAAGATGAGAACACTGAGATAATTCTCTCTTAGCTGCAATGTGTCCCTGCTTATAGCACACATAGGGGGAAAAAGATCTAGTAATGAAAGTACTCTTGTTGTCATGGCAATAGGAAGAAGCAACAGGAGGATAAATTTTAGCTCTTAGAAATGGTCTGTTACAAAGTGTGAGTCCATTAAGCATGGTCAATACCCTATCCTTCATTTAGTTTCTCCTTTACACAGCTTACTTCACTGCTGAAAATGTAATTTAATTTTCTCAACTGCACATTACCTTCTAGAAAAGCAAAACAAATTTTGAAGCAGGCTCTTTATCCTTTCTTAGGGCCAGAACATTATCTGTTCATCTTTAAAAACCAGTGTCTTCTCTTTCCTACTCTAATATTTTTTTGCAATTTATTTCACCAGCGCCTCTGAGTTTGTGTTTATTATGACTAGGCAGATGATTATTATGTGATAAAAAAGTAAGTGGATTATAAGAGCCAGGCTAGGAATAAAATTAGGTTGTGGAAATGAACAGTGGAGTGGGAATAAACATAGCAATGATGCATCTGTTCTGCCAGCTCAGTTTCTGCCCCAAGAAGCACAGTTTCCAGATGTGATGCAATACTGCTGTCCTGAGGATGTGCATTTGATGCTAACGGGCAGCTGGCAAGTTGCTGACAAATGGGTTCTTCCATTGGACCATTTCTTAGGAACGGGACTCCCAAGCTGGAAGCCCCGAAGTACATCAGAACCACCCAGCATACGTGAGTGAAATGTATAGTTTTATATTAAGTTCTGCCCCTCATCTGCTACATCAGAAAGTCTGGGAGTTCAGTTGAGGGGTTTGAATTGCAACCTTTGTGAATCGTCACCTTGATTAGGGTATTAAAAAGAAATTGAGGGTAATTCCCTCTTACACTTAATAACAAGAAGGGCAGAGGAGGTTGCATTAGTGAATAAAAGAGAAGCAGATGCATTTACAAAAGATGAAACGCCTATTTCACAGCTTTCTTTAGGTTCGTATTGGTTTTGATGGCTATAGACTTCAGGTAGATTAAACTGTGTGCTAACAGGTTATATAATGCTGTTTGTACTACAGCCTCAAATGTGAGCCTTCTTCTAAGGATTTAGGGTGCAGTCAGAAAAACCCAGAATGCGAGGATTTCAGACTTGTACTATTGTTTTACGAGCTTCTTTCTTTAACAACCACCCTCAAAAGGAGGGACATTTTAACCTACAAATAGTGAAGAGTTTCAAAAGACCTATGAACCAAATGCAACATGTGACTCTCATGTATATCGAACTTTTTAAAAAGAAACTAGGAAAAAATCAATTTCTGAAATAATTAATAAAATTTAAATGCTGAGTGTATGTTAGGATAATTTTAAAGAAGAATTTCATTAAGTGGGACATTAGTATGTTTGTGTTAAAAAGCAGAAGTCTGACCCCTTAGAGGTCTAGACTGAACTATGTAGACTACATAACATGATCTTCAGAACAATCAAAACAATCCAGTGAAGGAGTGTGTCGCCGCAGGTGTTTTCAGCACAGGAGCGATCGATGGAGTTGGCCTCGGACAGGGTATAGCCCTGGGAATAGGAAGACTGAATAGGGGCTTCTTTGGGGGTTGCTGGCTTGAAGGACTGAGCTATGAGAGTGCCTTTGGAGGTGGAAGGAAGGCCTGTGTATGAGTGGTGGGAAGGTGTTAGAAGCCTACTGATTGAGGAAGTCAAAAAAGTAGGAATTAAGGGTACTCCCAGGTTTCAGGTTTAGGTGAGTGACTATGTGGCCAGACTATTCATCAAGCAAGGAATTCAGAGGAAATTAAAGCTAGTAGTGAAGGCAGTGATAGATGTCATCTCAGACATACTGAGTTTGAAGAGCGTACGGAACATCCAGAGCTTAAGGAAACGGCTTAAATGCTGGAGGTATGGTCTTCAGCAATTCTAGGCTACTGCATAATTTCCATGGAAATGTGAAGAATGTAGTCTTCCTTCATGAGCAAACACTCTTGCAGTATGTTAGCATTGAAAAAGCAGCTACTTGATTAGGAAAAATAATATAAGTGGCCATATACAAAGCCCGTCCTGTTCTGTATATCCTCAGATTCCATTCTGATGTTGTGATAGATCTTTAGGGCTTAGCTGCAGAATTTTTCTATATCACTTTCTTTTTTTCTTAATATAGGAGTCTTCAAGAGGGAATAAATGAAAATTGCATGTGGGAAATCAAATTTTACTTTTGGGGGGATTTTTTCTCTCTCTTTTCCTTATTACCTATGGTATTATAAAAACTGAAAACAGAAAACCAAAAAAGCATCAAAACTATCTAGCTCTAGGGCAATAGTTCAATGACCTACCTTTAAAACAGCATGATGGGGGGAAATCCTAGGTTTGACATGCTTATTTGGAAGGAGCCTCTGGGTAGCAGATTGGTTTATGCCTTGGAGCAAGGCAGAGAACCCTCAGCCCCTGCAGTATCTGTTCCTGAAAGGCGTCATGATTTGGTGGTGGTGAGAATGTGAGACTGTCTGTTAGGGTTTAATAAAACATGCCCATAAGATTGTGGTCTGGAACATGGAACAATGTACCAAACCAGAATTAAAGCTTGCCAGCAATTGAAGGTCTTGTAAGGTATTGGTGGGAAGATTGGTATTTTTAAAATATATTTGTAGCTTTAATAGCTATATTCAAATAAGAAAGGACCATCAATATAACATCTTTTTCCCACCTCCTCTGGGCTTTTTCGCAAAACCTTGTGTCACCTGCTCAATTCAAGCTCTTCAGCCGACTATTAGAAGGCTCCTGACTCAAGACCAATGGGATCTGAATTTTAAACTTTTAAAATTCTGTTTCAGGTTTTTAAAATTTTCCAAGTGATTGCAATGTATAATCAAGGCTGAAACCCACTTGGATTACAATACAAATGAGGAAATACAAATAGGATTATTTATTGCAGAATGCATATGTCAGAAATTTAAGTTTTCCTTAGCCTTGAAGTGTGTGGTGTTTTCCTGAGCCTATGGTGTGTGTGTGTACCTGTGTCTGTGTGTGTGTATACCTGTGTCTGTGTGTGTGTGTACCTGTGTGTGTGTGTACCTGTGTGTGTGTGTGTGTGTGTACCTGTGTCTGTGTGTGTACCTGTGTTTGTGTGTACCTGTGTGTGTGTGTGTGTGTGTGTGTGTGTGTGCATGTGTGGTTTGCCTTACTTCCTTCTGCTCTGCCACACAGGTGACTGCTGTGCGGGTGTACGTGAACAGTTCCTCTGAGAACCTTGACTACCCACTCCTTGTTGTGGTCCGCCAGCAGAAAGAGGTGCTGTCCTGGCAGGTTCCTCTGCTCTTCCAAGGGCTGTAAGTCACCTTTTCACAAATAGCTTTACTGGCTTATATCTGGATTTCTTAAGGGTCCTCACTGAGCCGGGCATGGTGATACCTGCCTATAATCTTAGCACTCTGGGAAGCTGATGTGGGAGGATTCCAAGGTTCAGCCCAGTCCAGGCAATTTAACAACTCATTTAGACCCTCTCTCAAAATAAAAAGTAAAAAAGGGCTGTGGATCTGGGCATGGTGGTACATACCTGTAATCCCAATACTAAGGAGGCTGAGGCAGGAGGATCATTACAAGTTCGAGAACAGCCCAGTCTACAAAATGAGCTCAAGGCCAGCCTGAACTGCATAGTGAGACCCTGTCTCAAAAAGACAAAAAATGAGGAGGCACTATGGGTATAGCTTCGGGCACAACCCTAGGTTCATCCCCAGCACTGAAAAAAAAGTCCTGAACTGTGATTCCATAATTGGTCTTTTTCCCCAGTGAAAAGAAAAATCAGACATGAGAATGTTGAGATATCATGCATGTTAGGTGCAGACAGTTGTCATGGTGCATACTGTGACCCATTCACCTCTGCTCAATTTCTATCCTATTTGAATTTCAAAATGTTTACTATTTTAACATCTACCATAATGTTCAGTAGCTTGCAGTTGGATAATGCATCGTCCAATAACCATTTGAAGGGCTAGGTTCAGCAGTCAACGTACGTGAACAGCACTTCCTCCATGCAAATGTCCACCATGTGTACATATTAATTCAACAATATTTACAGAGCATTAGTAAGAGGTGGATGTTGAGGATACAGCAGTATAAAAATGCCCCCACCCTCATGGAATTCATGTTTTCCCAGGAGACAACTATATAAGACACTATTGTACTGATAAGAAAAGGTCCTGAAGGCATATAGTAATGGATACCTAGTATGATATTAATTATATCATTTTTAAAGGTTTGAAATTTTTAGGATTGAAATAGCTTTGCCTTAGAACCAGGGATTTCTTTGCACTCTATTTCAGCAAATGTTTGAAGGGCAGAACAATGGAACTACCTGGTTGTTTTCTGATGATATAGTGGAAGGTAGACACTGCTTGATGAGCACAGAACACTCTTCATGTCCTTATCATTCTTCACACACCCCGGGGCCAACAATACTAGTTCTAAAATTACTATCAGCAGTTCCAGTCTGAAACTGAAAACGTAAAGGCTTGAAAGCAAACTTAAAGAGAAGTAAAATGAGGTGAGCTTCTTCCCCTGCTTGTTCAGAGTCTCTTTCTTGTTCTTGTCAATATTGCCCACCTTTGGCTGCTACAGATACCAGAGGAGCTATAGCTACCAGGAAGTCAGCCGCACTTTATGTCCTTCAAAAGCAACCAATGAAACAGGACCTTTGGAGCAACTGATATTTGTAGACGTGGCATCCATGGCACCACGTGGTGCACCCTACAATCTGCTAGTCACCAAGATCAAGCACTTCCAGCTCTGGTAAGCAGCACTCACGTGGTCTCTCTCTGTTCATTTGTTGGCTCTTCCTGTGTTTGTGGATGCTGGGATCTTGCATCCCCACACGTTAGCACTCTGCAAGGAAATTGCCCACCTAGCATAATATTTCAGCACCTTCAAACTCTGCTGCCTGGCAAGGTCTTACAGTGCAAGAAGGAGGCAGCGCAGAATAGGTGGGAAGAGTAATCGACTTCTCTGTAACCCCCTGTTTAAAGGAGTCTGCACCTCATACTTTCGTGGGGCTAATCACTGCCACACTCCTAAAGGAATTTTTGTTTTCTTTTAAAGAAGACTAAACTATTTTTCATACCTTTATTACTATTCTTATTTTCCCCTTCCAGTTTAGGAGTGTTGGTAGAAATGTGTCTTTGTCCTCTGGAGTCACCAGGATTGTTTTTGTCCTTGTTTTTAAAACAGGGAAACCCCACTGGAAAAAAAATAAGGATAAATCTTGGACATTCGCTAAAGAAACTCCCCAGATAGAAAATAAACACAACTTACTAGCTATTGGAGATGTACATGTAAACCATAATGAAATTTCATTTCAACTATTGAAGTGCAGGAAAGGAGGTAGGATAGAAGAAATAAAGATAGTTAAGAAGGAGACAAGGAAAATCATAATTTAAAAATTACTCTTTTTAAGAATGCTGCAATTTCAGGACACAAAGTTATACAAGTTTCTCCATATCTGTACTCCCTAACTCATGGTCACAAACCTATGATAAGCATGCTATTTGTTTTTCTTTTAAGACAAAACATGTTAAGACAAAAGAACATGAATTATTCTTTATAAACTAAAACCTCAGTATTCAGGTTTAATGCAGTGTGGCATTTTATATACATAAGTGTGTTTTGGGTTGCAGCATGCATGCTAGTCTCTAAAAGGTTCACCATCACTGCTCTAGGCTCATTTATACTTCTTTTCTTCCAGGCCAATCATATCCAAAATCCTTATAGATACTACAGTTACATAAATTAGCATAGTTGATAAAGTGAAGGACAGAAACCTAACCTTAAGATAAACAGATTCAAAGGTTTCAAAGAATGTTTTTTTGGGAGAACAGATCACTCATCTTATAAAAAAAAAAGTGGATTCAATCTATTCCTTTCTATGGTAAAATTCCTTTCTACCTGTGGGTGCGCCATTGCTTTTTCCCCATAAACCAAGCACAAACTTTACATAGATTCATAAATTTCCCACATTTCCACTGCCAAAAGCACATAAATACTCCCAGCTCCAGACTATAAGCTCCTTTCTACTTTTGGAGAGCTTACACGGTATTTCTTTGAGTATATACTTTTAATATTCTGCCTAACAAATCCCTCTTACACACACACACACACACACACACACACACACACAAAACCAAAGTGCTATATGTACTTTGAGAGCCCTTACAGAGCAGTGCCAATCCCAGTTTTGATAGTCATTCAATAGGATTCTATACAACAATAAAAATGAACAATTATTGCTATACTTAACAGCATGGATAAATGGCAAAAGTAGCCATCCAAAAGAAAAAGGTGCTCTTTAATTTCATTTATATAAAGTTTATTAAAAGGCAAAGCTATTCCCATAATATTAAGAGACAAAATAGTGATATCTGTGAGTAGGAAATAAGTGCATTATGTTCTGTTTACCTCACGAAAGCTCACTCCAACAACTTGTGTAGTTTTCTAATTATTTTATTTTAGTTTATTTTAAAGATAATAAAATCCAACAAAAATAAACAGAATAAATCCAATCAAAACAAAGCAGTGAAATTGGTACAGAGCTTCAGAGCAGGACAACAGAAAAACAACAATGGCTACCATAGTATGGCTTGTTATCTTCACAAAAGTTGTCCATTTCATCAGATATAGAAAAATCAAACCAAAACAAAACAGAATAAAACCAAGCCAAAACAGAATATTGAATAAAGCAAAGCAGTGAGAACAATATTGGATTTCAAAACAAGCTAAAAGGGAATTCACCCTATTTGCTATACTGCACACTGTTATCCTCCCTATAGATGCTCAGACGGCCAGCGCCAGGCCTGCAAAGTTGACCAAACAATACAAGCACTCAGCTGCCCTCTGTGCCACCAACTCAGCCTATCCTCCATAATGGGAGGAGCTGGGGAGACCTGGTGATTCTCAGCCCAGGTGCCAGTAGGCTCACAGGAGGCACTGTCTGGATTTTCTCTTCCTGGGCCCAGCATGGCTTACCAGAAAGCCTGGCTGGTTGGCTTCTTGGTCAATTTAAATGAAAAGTTAATTGAAAAAATATCAGAATACTTAAAATACTATGTAGTACCTTGTTTTCGTGTTATTTTTCTGACCAGTATGTTCTATTCTGTTAAAAAGCCCTCTTTAAATTTCCTGTGGTAGTTTATAAAGAGATCTATAGCCAGTGAAATTGCTAAGAAGAAGCAGATTTTTATCCTGGTCTTCTCTCATCCTTTGACATAATAGACACTCATAGAAACAACGCAAATGCTCAGAAAGATGGAGAAGTGGTCACAGCAATTCGTTCCAATTCCCTCCATTTAATTCTGGTACTAAAAAAAAAGGTTATGTGATAATTTTAAGAGCCATGAACACTTCCTTCCTTTCTCTTCTTCCAAAAACAATCAAAAACATATTCTTTAGTAGAGAAGATCTACCTAGATCAATTAAATCAGAGTCTCTAGAGGGGACATTTGAGTATTGTATATTTTTCAATTCCCGGATGATTCTAATATTTAGCCAGAGTGCTAATATCACCCTCCTAAAGCAATCTGTAAACATGATGACTAAATTTAATTTAGTATTTTTAGATGTATTTATCATATCACATGAGAATCAATGGTTATACATTTATTTTTTATATTTATTTATTTCCAAATCTATTTTATTTCAAGGAGAAAAAGAAAAAAGAAGAAGAAGAAAGCTAAAACAAAAATTTAAAACACATCAATCAGAGGGCAACAATGGTACATACATTGCACATTTTCATCCCCAAATCATTCACCCAGAGCACAAGACATCTGCATTCAATTGACTGAACCATACCAGCACAAATCTTTCTCTTCAGTGAACTCAGAGAAATCAGTAGTATAACTATCTTAACTATTTTTATATACATATACATACAGGTACACATATACATATGTTGTTTCAGTTCACACTAGTGAGACAATGGAATGTTTACATATGTGTGCCCTAATATGGTATTTAAATGTTTATAAATGTGTTCTTTCTCTCTCATATTTGTTTTTTTAAGGGTATAAAACCAAGGAAAATAAAACAGAATAAAACCAATCAAAACAAACCCCTGTAAGTGACATAGGACCTCAAAACAATATGAAGTCAACAATAGTTACCATAATACCTCTCGTTGTCTTCAAAATAGCTGCAGATACCTTCAGATATAGTAAAGATAAAACAGAACAGAACCAATAAAAACAAAACAATGAATGCCCTAAAGGACTTCAAAACAAGTCAATAGTAAATCCAAAATGGTTACTATGATATATCTTGCTATGTATGAAATAGCTGCTCATGTCATCAGATATAACAAAACCAAACAGAACAGAACAAAACCCAACCCAACAAAACAGTGAAAATGATACAGGACTTCAAAACAAGATAATAGGGAATTAACAGTGGCCATTGCCTTCAGAAGGAAGGCACACGTGTACTGCTATCCTCTGGCCCTGGACCTGCAAGGTCAGTGAAACACCAGACACCACAAGCATCAAACTGCATTGCAGCTCAATAGCTATCATCGCAGCCTGTGCTTCTCTGGATCAGCTGGTCTCTTACTGGGGCGGGGTTGGGGGGATGTTAGCTCTTCTTGTTTGCCAGCCCACGAGCCCACAGGGTCTGGCTGTCCCTGTGATGCCAATGGCCCATACATGGTGCTGGTTTGCATGGAAGGCTTGCTTCTTGGTGAATCCTTCTTCTCTCCCCCCATAGTCTGAAAATGGCACTGACTCACAGGGAAAGTAATGGTTATACATTTAATGAGGGTGGTGATATATTATTTGAACAAAATTCAGTTTGCACTTCAGAGAAGCATTGAATTTACTAACTGGTCTCCATGTCTTTAACCTGTTCCTGTTGTCTGGTCTCAGTGTACTTAATTGTAGGACTGAATTTTTAAGAGATAATTAGACCCTTTGGAGAGCAAAATTCTGTGAAATTGTAGTCATAAGGTCATAACTGTGCAAGTGTTACTGAGTGATCTCCATCCATGCTGGTGAAACTGAAAATCTATTCTGCCACCTTGTTTTATGTTTCTACCTCTTTTTCATATGACTTAGCTTCAGCAATAGACACTGAAAGCATTTCAAAATACACACAGTGACTAGGGTTTTTTGGCCACCAAGCTAAGCCTCAGAAACAACAGTAACTGAAATATGTACATCTCTTCCTCTCTGCTTTGTTGCTCCTTGCTTTCCCCCAATTTCTAGGTCTGATGAAGTCTAGCAAAGTGACAGAAGTCTAGCAAAGTGCCGTGTATGTGCCAGCGAGATAGTTAAGGATGAACTCTGAGTTACCGAGTATGTAGAAACACTGCAGAAAGGCTGCTCCACTGGACCTGGGTGCAGTTAAGGAGATAGGGCTGGAGAAGCAGGCTGTACCAACTATGCTCTGTACCTTTTTTGTATGTGTGTGTGTGTGTGTGTGTGTGTGTCTTTTTTTTTTTTAGGCAAGGTTTCACTATGCAATTCAGGTTGGTCTTGAACTCACACTGTATCCCAGGCTGGCCTTGAACTCATAGTGATCCTCCTGCCTCAACCTCCGGAGTGCTGGGATTATAGGCAAGAACCACTAGTCCAACCAGGTCTGTATGATACCGAATGCTGAACCAGGAATTGGGACTCTCCCTTCCATGTTATGGGATCCCCTAAAGGATTTTATACAGCAGAATAAAAGGAACAGATCAGATTTTTGGAGATAACTTTAGTGAATGTGGAAGATGACTTGGAATAGAGGAAAGAGCAGAGATATTTCGACAAATAATTATTTGAATGGAGAAAACATTTAAATGATCAGCACTGAACATTATGAAAGCAACAAAATTGTAAGGAAGAAAAGAGTCATTATACATGAGGATAATTTACAAATTCAACAAATAGCATGGCAGAATAAGAATTATAGTCCTGTGTTAATACTTGCAGGTTTTAATCCTCTTCTAACCTTCTAAGTAATGATCTTGAGACTTTTTATTGTAAAATATTTTTTAGCAGAGAAAATATACAATCAGATTGCTCAGCTACCATGCTATGAAAAGTAGAGTTTTTGAAGAAATAGATTGGATAAGGCATTGAAATAATTTTGCTGTTCATCTTACTATGTAATCATTCATTGGCATTTTGGGAGAAACTATAGTAAAAATTATATTCTTTTTTTTCTTATGGATATCTTATGTAAAAAAGGTGCTTTGGGTGGGAGCAGATCCATCAGATTCCTTTTATACAATAAAATGAGAAGGACATGGAGATCATATCTGGCAGGTGATCGAAAGGGAGGAATCTGAAATGACTCCTGCAGTGATGCTGGAAGTTCAGAAGATTAATGTGAAAAAGACATAATGGCTCAGGATTAGGAAATGACAGTACATTCCATTGTGAGCACATGGAGTTTGAGGAATCTGAGGGACAGTCAAGTGTGAAAGCCCAGTGGAAGTTCTCTCTTCTGTTACTGGAGCCCAGGAGATGGCCCTGAGCTGGACCTAGAGTCTTAAGAGTCACCTATGTTTTTGTAGTATTTATGGCAAAGGAATTTATATATATTCATGCACACATGTGACTAAAGAAAATAAGAAGACAAGACTAGTGCTATGGGGAACATTCTCATTTAAGAGATG
>PVJX010044349.1:0-13230 GCA_004027295.1 Dolichotis patagonum
TTTATAAAAGTTCCTGGAAAAGACAGTCCTTGGCAACCCACTTGGGACCCCTGTCTCTTCAGACAAAAGCTTTCTTTCTCTCAATAAATATATTCTACTCTTCACCTCTGTTGTTCCTAAAATTTATTCTTCGATTTTAGAGAACAAGAACGTGTTGACATAGTAGGTCAGGAGTTTCATTCCCCTATATCAGAATCACAAGGGCATGGGGTTTAGCAATGAATTAAACTGTATAATGGGTGTATTAGTGTTTAAATGATGCAGGTTATTTTGTGTAACTTAAAATTAAATCTTACATATAATCACAGTGATTTTAAGCAATGATATTATTCTTTTTTTTTTTTTTTTTGGTACTGGGGATTGAACTCACAACCTTGTGCTTGCCAGGCCAGCACTTATGTTGCTGAGCTAAATCCTCAGCCCACTACTACACTTATTGGAAGAAGTGTGTAAACCTTTAAATTGTCAGTTGGAAATGACAGCGCTCATTTAGACCCAGAACTTTGTAGGTATTGATTTAAAATTTATGTGTTGCTTTCATCATTCCTCTCTCAGTGAATATTATTGATAATTTTTATTATATATTGTGAACCTTCCCTATCTTATCGGGCTTACTTCCTAACTCAGGCTCAATAATTTATTCAATGTAAAGTTATATTTTTCTTCAGTCACTTTTAAATCTTTATTGAAAACCTACTGTACCAAAGGTAGGTTTATGAGCTGAGATTAAAATACTAAATAGATTTATTCTTGTTTTCAGATTCACTTGTGTTGTTGTGGAAGAATCCACTTTTATGGAGCTTAAATCTGCTTTGCTCTCATAGATCATTATGCACATATCCTATATTTTCTTGCAGTAAAATGGGCTTCATACTATTAAGAATAGGTCTGAGAGTGCTTTCTTAAGTAAACATTACACTTTATCCATTTCTTTATGTCCTTAGGTGAAATGAAGAGGATAAGAGTAAATAACTATAGGCGAAAAGAAAGAAAATGCAACGAGAGAATTTCACCACTTGGAGTTTTTTTTTCCTGGAGGGATTTTCTCAGTATCCAAGGTTGGAGGTTGTTCTCTTCATCTGCAGCCTCATAATGTATCTGATTACCCTCTTGGGTAACAGCACTCTTATTTTAATCATTGTTTTAGATGCTCGTCTTCAAACGCCCATGTACTTCTTCCTTGGAAACCTTGCTTTTATGGATATCTGTTACACATCTTCTTCCATTCCTACTTTGTTGGTAAACTTGCTGTCATCCCAGAAGACAATTTTCTTGGCTGGCTGTGCTATACAGATGTATCTTTCCCTTGCTATGGGCTCCACAGAGTGTGTTCTGCTGGCTGTGATGGCTTATGACCGTTACGTGGCCATTTGCAACCCACTGAGATACCCCATCATCATGAGCCGGCAGGTCTGTGTGCAGATGGCCAGTGTTTCCTGGGTGACGGGCTGTCTGACTGCCCTTCTGGAAAGCAGTTTTGCCCTGAAGACACCCCTTTGTGGGAATCTCATTGATCATTTCACATGTGAAATTCTGGCAGTGCTAAAGTTAGCTTGCACAAGTTCACGGCTCATGGACATGACCATGCTGGTGGTCAGCGTTCTCCTCCTGCCCATTCCAATGCTCTTAATTTGCATCTCTTATGTTTTCATCCTTTCCACTATTTTGAGAATGAGCTCAGCAGAGGGAAGAAACAAGGCCTTTTCAACTTGTGGTGCACACTTGACTGTGGTGATTTTATATTTTGGGGCTGCCCTCTCCATGTACCTAAAGCCTTCTTCATCAAACTCACAAGAAATAGACAAAGTCATTTCATTGCTTTATGGAGTGCTTACTCCTATGTTGAACCCCATAATTTATAGTTTAAGAAACAAGGAAGTCAAAGATGCCATGACAAAACTGCTGGGCAAAATATAATTGCATCAAATGTGTGAATATCTCTGATTGGAATGCCAAGGATGTACCTCTGGCAGGATTCACTAGAGAAATTCTAGAGAGTATACAACTCCTTAGAGCTCTGACTTGAACCTTTGTTCTATAATCCTACGATTATTAGGTATAAAGTAATTGCCCATGAACAACAGCAGATTTTGACTTGCATTTACCAATATTTTCTGTCTTTGGTTTTCATGTTAGAAGTTTTGAACTATTGAGTCATCAAGTGTTTGCACTGGGAGAAAGTTTTGATAAAATTAGAGTCAGTTTATGTTAGTGTCAAAAGAAACTTATATATCTTTTTTGCTTAAATTCTTTTTTGAATGAAGTGGGAATGTAAACAGACAAACAAATGAAATAAATAGTAGAGGCCGGCCTTGATTATGGAAGTGAGAAAACAAAATCAAAGAAAAGTTGAAGGATTTGTTCAATATCACACAGCTGCAGAACCAGGACAAAAACAGCCTCTGACTTGGCCAGAGTTTATTCTATTACCTGGCAGTAACTCCCTAACTAGTCCTGTTATTTAAAACTCTTTTTTCCCAAGTAGTGCATCCAATGACACATAGTATATCTGTTTGACTGCCATTCTTATTTTTCTAAGCATAGATATGTGTGGAAATTTTAAATGCATCTATATCATTATTCTTCCCATATGCTAAGTATTTTTCATGCATGTTTGTACTTTTTTCTTCATTGATTGAATTCACAAGGTTTTTTAAAATGTACTTTTCATGTTTATAGCAATCCTTCAATAAATAGATTTATCAGCATAATTAATAAAACATTTACTTTATTTAAGAAAGAAGTATCATTGTGCAAATTATTAAGAAGAAATAACTAGGGTGATAAAATATATGTGTTTTATAAACATGTAAAAATTACAGAGACATTATTTAACCATTCTTCAGTTGATGGGCATTTGAGTTGTTTCCAAGATCTAGCTATTACAAATAGACATTATTTAAATTAATTATGTCAAATCTTTTATTTGCATAGAAATATTGTTTATTTAAAATGCAAACTCTAGGCTCTATTCCCAGATATTGTGATTCAGTAACTTGGGTACCTAATAATCTGCATTTATAATAGAATTGCAAGAAATTTTGTTGCTAGATGATTGCATTTTGTTTCTGGCAAAAATCTTATTTCTCTCTTTTCTAATATTATTATTGTTGTTATTGTTACTATTAATTTATTTTTTAGTATAGGAAATTGAATTCACAACCTAGCTTATGCCAGGCAGGTGCTGTGTGACTGAGCTATATGTCTGGCCCTCTTTTCCTTTTTTGATTTTAATTCTGTCCTTTTCCCTTTCTATTTCTTTTTTCTTTCTTTTGAAATAGGAAGTAATTATGGGGCCATGACAGAAATGAAAAGTAGATGTTGTAGGGGAGGCATAGAAACTGTCCTTTCCAAAGGGGCAGAGGACTCTGTCAGCACATGGAACTGAAAGAAAACAACATCATAGAGGGGCAGAGAGAGAGGGAAGAGTGGCAGGTGATGAGCCTGTGTAGGTAAACCAAGGCCAGACCACCTGGACTTCAAAGATGATAAATACATTAAACTGCCATTGAATGGCTTGAGCATTAGTTTAGAAAGCATTTTGATAGAAGAATTCTCTAGCTGCAGTATGGGTGACTGGTTATAGATGGCAAGAGTTGATACAGGGTGAGCAAATCGGAGAAAATTGGAGTGGTGTGGGTGGAAGTTTGAACTAGCATAGTGACAGCAGAGAAAATGGATAGTGGATAGATTGAAAGCTATTTTAAAAAGTAAAATTGATGGTGAGAATGTCAGCAACACTAAATATGGATGATGAGAGAGGAGAAGACTCCAGGGTTTCTGTTGTAGAAGAGAAGAATGATGGTGTCATAAATTGACAGTTGGAACCCTCAAAGAGGAGCAGTTCAAGTTGAAGAGTGAAACAAATTTGTATGCTAGACATGTTGAAATTTGTCTTTATTTCAAGGTATACAGTGGACATCAAGAAGTTGTCTGGATGTGCAAGTCTGAGATTAAAGAGCAAGATCAGTCTGGAGATATAAGGTTTGTGTGTAGAGTCCATAATAGTTCAAGTAATGAACTTGGTTAATGAACGTTAACTAGGGAGAAGAATAGAGTGCAAAAATTAAGATGAACCTTAGAGGAACGGTAGTAATATTTAAAGCCCACTTAGTCGGGAAAGTGACTAAGTAAGCACTGAAGAACAACCCTTGGAGTAGAGAGAGGCTAAAAGCATGAAGACAGCTTCCAGCATTAGTTGAGATGAAGTAAGAATATTCTACTCAGTCTCTCTCCACTAATGGGAATTAAAAATCCTACTTTTAGAATGAATGGAGTAATTGAAGAGTCTGAAAAAGAAATGATAGGAAGGCTGGGGAAGGAAAGCGGAATTCCAAGTATTACCAAGCTAGTGGTGAATTGTCTGTCTACTTTGCTTCCTTCAATATGTATTTATCAGGGACTCCAGAGTAACAGGAAATGCTAACCTGTTAACTGGGTACAGATAGAGGCAGATCAAGAGAAGTTTTAAAAGAAACTCCCTAGGTCCACATAAGCTCCTTAAAAAGAGGAAATGGGCCCCTGTGTATCAGAAAGAGTGAAATAAATTCACTGCTATTTCCTTTTTTCTGGTATACTTAACCTCCCAGAAAATCCCATGGCGGTATTAGCAGGATCAACAGCTGAGGCTGGGGTGAATCTGAAATTTACAAGAAGAGGAACTTTTCCCCTGAATCCAGAAAAACAAGGATTCCAAGACAGTGGAGAAATCCTTGTTGCTTCTTTCTTCTCACTAGCCTCTCACCAGCTGGGCTCTAGGCAGATGCAATAGTGACACATACGCTGCAGAATGGGAAATCAAAAGCACTGGCTATTTAGCTAAGGGATCAAGTAGGGGAACTTTCAGGTGGTAGAAAATGAAATTATAGAGGGGAAGAAGCTCATTCAAAAAATCCTATAAATTTTATATATAAACTTCTAGGCCATCATCAGATTTTACATGTATACATCTGACGTGAACTATGTGGAGTAGGCACTTTTAAGTCCAAAACATGTCATGGATACAGGGCATGCATATAGGGAAGGGCAGATCTGAGTAATTCTGCAAAATCTTTGAAAACTTGGGTGGCAATACATAGATAGAAACTTGAATTCTGAGCTTAACCAGGTTAATAGATATACACAGACAGACAGACAGATAGGCAGACACATACCCCATAATTTTCCATTGGATTTTAATAAGACCAAGAATCGATATTCAAGATGCAATCCAAAAAAATCATTAGCCTATGAGAAATTATGAAAACTTCAATATTTTGCAAGGGAAAAGACAGCATATACTAATTGCAACATGGGGGATATTGGGATAATAACAAAAAAAGGCTCTGTAGCAGATAATATAATCATGCTCTAGGTGGGACATTCTTAAAATAAAAAGAAAAGGTGTCTCACTAAATATACAGAAGATAAAGAATGAAACAATTGATATTTTTAATTTAATTAACTGATTAATTGATATATTTATTATTATTATTGCTTTTGGTTTTTTGAGACAAGGTCTCACTATGTAGTTCAGCCTGCCCTTGAACTCACTGTGTAGCCCAGGCTGGTCTCGAACTCATAGTCTCAGACTCCCAAGTGCTGGGATTCCAGGCGTGTGCCACCACACTCAGGCAGTATTTCTTTTACCTGGAGGCCCCAACCCTAGATGTGAACTGTCATGGCTTTTGTCTAGATGTAGGTGGCTGAGTCTAGAGTGTGCGATGCTGGGATGCAGAGTGTGATGCTAGTATTAAGGGTGTGTGATCACTAAATTAGCCCGCTGATTGGCTTGGCATAGTTCTGGGTGTGGATAACGGGATGGCCCAGCCTGGGTGTGAGGTTTATCCACCTTAAGGGTGTAGCCTTGCTAGAATATCAGGCACAGAACGAGGGCTGCTGTCGTCACCTGCTGCTTTGCTTGCTGCTTCTGCTTTTGCTGTCTTTTTCCTTTGCTGTCTTCTCCCTGCCATGAACTGTTTCTCCTCTGCAGTGCGCTTCTGCCATGCTCCCTGCCTTGGAGCCAGCCAATTATGACCCGAAACCTCTACAAACTGTGAACCAAAAGAAGCCTTTCCTCCTATAACTTGGGAATCAGATATTTTATCTCAGCAATGAGGAAAGTAATTCAGACATTGCTATGGTTGATATATTGTGTCAACCTGAGAACTTTAGAAGTTTAAATGAGAGACTTAGCAGGAAGGCAGAATCTTTGCTTTGTAAATATCCTCATTCCGTGCAAGAGGAGGCCACAGAGATTTTATGCTGCTACACCCGCCCTGGAGAGGGAGGGTGGCCTGTGTACAATATAAGGGAGGAAAAGAGGCTTGGTCTTCCCCCTTTTTGTTCTGGCTGCTTTTGCTGGCTGCTACCCTGGAGTATTGCCCCAGTGCCATGCCAGCCTGCTTTGGAGCCAGCTGATTATGGATTGAAATCACCACAAACAGCTAAATAAACCTTTCCTTCTTTCATTTTGAGTATCGGGTATTTTGTCCCAGCAATGATAGAAAAGTAACTAAGACAGACGAGGACATTATGCCTCCTAAGACAATGGAATGGTCACTTTCCCTAGAGGAAAAACCAGAGCTTCCCAGAAGGAGAAAGCCATAATAGTTCAAATTACATTATCTCACAATAATTGCTCCTGCCCCAGAAGAGGTGTGGGGCCTACAGAGCAGAAAGTAGTGAACTGATTTAGGGATTGAGGTGGTAATGGAGGAAAAAAATAAGGCTCTGCTTATGCTTACTTCAGCCACATGAGGGTTCTGTCCTGAAAATGACAGAAATAACCACTAATAAAAGACTGCATAATCGGTGTTTTTTTTTTTTTTTGTGGACCGTGAGACTTCAGACTGGGTTTTTTGGTCTTTTTCTGCTTTAAAGAGGATCACACTGATTTATGGCCCTTGTTATAAATGTATGCTTGAGCCTCACTCTTGGTAATTCTGTGTCGGTAGATCTGGAATGGGATCTGAGAACTACGGAACACGTTACAAACTCTCTTGGTGATTCATGCCGGTAGTTCAAAGACCACATTCAGAGAAACACAATTGTAGGGCAAATTCCATAGCTTCCAGCAGAAATATTATTTTTTAATTACTCTCATTTCCTTGTGATACATTATTGTACTCACAATATTAAAAGTACAGAAAGTTTCTTAAATTCATATTCCTATTTCTAGGATCTTTTTATAAGTACTTTGAACTGTGCTCATCTTTCAGTATTTCACCATTATTCAAAAAAAAATTAACAAAAAGAAATCAATTTCATTTCTACTTCAACTTCCCCTTAGGAAACTTTCTGAAGAGAAAAACTCTCTGATAAATTATTCTCAATTGTATTTCTACAAGCTGGCTCCAAATGCAGCCTACCTGTGGGGCTGAGTCCCAGGGTGTCTCATTTCACCTGTGTGTGCTTCCAAGCTAGCAGTGGCTGGCAGTTTCTGAATCCAATAAAGTGAAATCCACTCCCTTCAGATCAGTGAGGATGAATCTGTTATTTGTGCTTGGAATAGTGGGAATACTGTTAGGCTGAAGAACTGAGGTACTTCTGAAAAAGAACATGAGTGACAGTCTTGGTTTGTTGCATTTTGTTAGTAAAGAGAAGCCTCGCACTATTTGCATAGCCAAGGCAAGTGGCTGCTTCTCCTAGGTGGCCATCGAGAAGTCTTCTCAAGAGGGTGGTGAAGCATCTAGAAAGAGAGATGATGGGCTAAGTGTGGGCTCTATGCAGTTTACTGCTCTGTAAACAAAAGGCCATTTTTCAGTGTGACTATCTTTTTCTCTTACTTCTGTTCCCTGTGTCCAATGGACGTGTGGATTAGGTAGGACAATAACTGCCTATATTTTTATCCTTTGTTTCTTTCCTCATTGTGAGGGAAGAAGGGTTCTTCATTATTATACTAATAGTAGCACAGTGCCCAGAATAAACCAGTGGTTGTGCCATGCAACTCTGCATGAGTCAGAACTGTGTCCACAGTATATACTAATTTTAGTTGGAATATATCACCTATGTGGTAATTATTGTGTGCAGTCTTGGTCCACAAGAGGGTACTTCCAGTATCATATTGCTGGCAACTTTGTTTCTAGGGGAATTAAGTATTTTATTACCACCCTTTTCCATTTTCCTTCTAGTAATTGTTGTCTTTCAGGCAAAAGTTATCACTAACTCTGTTATGGTTTAGGCGTCCCCCCAAAGCCTCACATTTGGAGGTGGGATCTAGTTGGGAGGGGCATGACTTGGACGGTATACTGTTTAAGGCCCCCTGACTTCTCTTTAAGCTTCCTGGTCACCATGTGGTGAATGGCTTTCTTCTACCATGTTGTCTGCCATACTGTTTGTCTTGACATCAGCTTACCATGGACTAACCCCACTGAAACTGTGAGACAAAGTAAAATTCTCCTCCATTAGCTATGGGTGTCAGGTATTTTGCCTCAATGATGGAAAAATAACTAGTACAGGTTGGCATTTATATAAGGAAAACAGCGTTCTAATGTAAGAGGGACACTGATATATAGGAGCCATAAAATTTTTACAAAAATATTTTCCAGGTGTGGTGTGTTCTTTTTGAAAACATACTTTCTCATTTTAGTTTTTGGAACTGCATCCATTAATAGATTTTTGCCTATAAAACTATTAGTGCAATATGTAGTGTTATTCTCTTTGATCACATTAACCTATCCAGCCTCATCTTTAGGGTTAATACAAACATTAGAAATTTGCATAAAGTCATATATGCAAAGAAATACTAAATCTAGCCCCCCCTTTTTGTACTGGGGATCAAACTCACAACCTCACAATTGCCAGGCAGGCGCTTATGCCACTGAGCTAAATCCCCAGGCCCATCTAGCCTATTTTTGACAGTATACCAATAGCAGTGCTATTCAAATGTGGTTTATGGACAAGCAGTACCAGCAACACTGGAACTGTTAGTAATAAATAATCAGTCTGATGTGTATCTCTCTAGGCTTTTTGTGTGCCATACAATTCTCGTTCTCAAACTTTACTGTATTTGAGAATCATCTGGTACTTCAGGCTAAATTTTGTTCCCCCAAAACTTATGCTGACACTAACTCCTGGTACTACCTTAGAATGTGACTGTAACTGAATATAGGATCTTTAAAGAGGTGATTCAGTGAAATTCTATTAAATCACACCAGCATTTTGGATTGGCTGTAGTTGGCTCTGACTGGTGCCCATTAGGAAGAAGTAGTTAGAAGTTATAAATAAAACATGAAAACCAGATGGCCTGCTTGGTATCTTACAGACCCTTGAGTTAAATCGTGAGAGTAACAGATCTAAATCAAGCCAGACATGCAGTGGGGCCCTCCCACCTGGCGTGGGGATGCTACTGATATTGATGTCTCCCGAAAGTCTCGAATCTCTGGATTTCCCTGGGCCCTTTGAACCTGAAGAAGTGGTCCCCTCTACCTAAAAGGGATAATGTTCCTTCCTTACTTGAAGATGCTGCAAGGACCTCTTTCCCTTACAGGAACTTTTCCCCAGTCAAGATCAGGGGACATGGGAGCCAGTGACTCAGGGTAAAGTCACAGTATTCCTGAAGTGAGGATGTGTTGCACTTGAAAGGGAGTGAAAGGACACGACCTCAAAGCTTCTGCAGGATCTCTCTGGCGTGCTCCAGCAGAAGAGGAAGAAAACATGAGGTTGGATTCTGCAGGCACCTTAACAGAAGGGGATTTGCCGAATTTAAAGCTGAGGAAAGAGGAGTTTATCGATTTGAAAATAGTATATGTAAAATCATTACGTATACAATATTTTTGCACTTTTACATAGTATGACTTTCCCCATCTGAATAAATGTAGAGCTGCATCATTTTTAATTGCTGTATTGTATTCCATTATGAGACTATGTCATAATTTTAATAATGTTTTAAATGCACATTGTATCCCATCTTGACTGACGTCATCTAGCTCAAATTCAAGGAACAAATTTTATCTTACTGTTCTTTTACTCTCTTTCCATGTTGTTTGGATAAAGTTTGGATGAGGTTTGCTACTTTTTATCAGTTTTGTGCTTCCTGTTTAGATTAGCCACACATTCATTTACTTCAGTGGAACAAAAACAAAGTGTTAATTTTCCTTTATGTTGCTTTTGCTAAACTCAGTCCTGAATACACAGAAGCTTTAGTAAGATTTATTTACTTAAAACATGCAGACTTTCTATAAGATGTTAGTGTTGGCTTGGAATTGCTGAAATTCTTCAATATTGTGCCTTCTTATAGAGAGCATGTGTAGTATACACAAAAGTAAGAATTAGTTCTGGAAGACAGAATGGCTCTGCTTACCATCCCCTTTTGGAAAATGGAATACTGAATATCAACTGCGGTTGGCCTCATGTAATTGTATTTCCGAAGCAGTTCATGGAGGCAGTCTTTTAACTTTTTGAAGATATCAAAATAGGGAGGAAGCATACATAATTTATTAAATAATCAACATAAGTAGAATTATATAGACTAGATTATGCATCAGATCCAGTGGAATTCTGATATTAATTTACAACTAGTGTGTAATTGTGTTTCCTTTATTCCATCAAATCTACTTTTCTCTTCTTACATAATTTAGGCTTCGTTGATTTTCTTTTATATAGAAGTCATGATAAAACTTAATAAGATAGAATACCAACCTAAGAATTCTTCAAGATAGTGAAGTGAATGTTGATAAACAATAGGATCAAAACAAAGAAGACATAAGTAGTCCATATAAACACTTGGCAGGAGAAGAAGAGAAGGCTGAGCACGGTGGTACCTACCCATCACCCCAGCACTCCAGAGGCCGAAGCAGGAGGGCAGCAGTGAGTTTAAGGCCAGTGTCAGCTACATAGTGAGTTCAAGTCAACCTGAACTTCATAGTGAGACCCTGTCTAAAAAAATAACAACACAACAACAACAACAAACAAACAAAACACAAAACAAAACAAAACAAAACAAAAGGATAAATGCATGGGGGTGTACTAGTTTATGTTTCCCCAGCCTGATTTATTTTGCCTCTCAAGTTCATGGTAATTTTTAAAGTCCACTAGGGGACAATGTTGAGTTAAGAATCTCCGCACAGTGCTTGACTTTTATATTCGTGTTGAATTTGCAACTCCTTTCATTTATGTCAGTATTTTATTTTACCTTCTGTGCTAACAGTAGGCTATGAAAAAGATATGTGGATTTGCTTCCACTGCAAAAATATAATGATGACTTAAAATGCTGCTTGCTGAAACTTGGGAAAGAAAAATGCGTATTTGTGAAGGAATACTGATTTTTTTCTTTTGGCATTTTTGGGTTATAAATTCATAATAGTGACACAGCCAGTATACAAACCACAGTTGTAGCAACCAGAGAAAGAAACAGGATGTGACCCCTTTTGTAAGATGCTCATAATATTCCCAAGGAGGCAAAGGAAAACTCCCATTCTTCTGCAGTTTACTCAGAATGTTCTTTTCTGTTGCTTGTCATTTTGGAAGGAATTTAACTGCAGCTAAAAAAGTGACAGGAGAAACAGCTTTATAGCTAGAAATCATGTTTCTTCACAAAACAAGCTCACCACAGATCAGCCATGTGACCTACCCCAGCAGTGCCTCGCCCTCTGACCCAAGGCCTGCTGGACAGCATCTCTTCAGGACTGAGAAAGAATTCATGTTCTAAGTCCTTTCTGCTATTTCTCTCAAGTTTGATGCCTGCTGTGATAGTCATTTTCCTTTTCAACCAGACACTGAAAAGTAGATACAAAAACTCAAATCCATTCAACAGGGAATTCAATATGCAGGTTTGGGATAAAATAAGTCACAAATATTTGACCAGTATAATGATATGCCATTGTAAAGTATAGGAAACCAATCAGGATGTCTTATTTTTTCTCTCTGGTAAGGCTAATGTAGCATAAAATGACTTTTAAACTTATTTAAATTGAACCTCAAAAGATTCTTAGATTTATTTTTGATTTTTTTAAATAGAATCAAGTCTGAGTCTTTTTATTTCATTTATACTTAATATCATTATATCATTTTACAAATATTTTTGGAATGCTGTGCCCTCATTGATTGTCATTTAAATGTATTAATTAAGAACATGCATTGTTCATGTAATTGTAATTTATTCATAATTTATTTATGTAATTTATTCATAATTCTTGTTGACCAGACATCTACTCTACATTGAAGAGCAGATATACCAGTGTTTACATACCACTGTTGAGTGCTGCTAGTACTGGGTCTGCCTTGGGCAATGTACTTGATTCTCCCACTCTCATATTGATGAAGATAACATGCTTTTATCATACTGGCATTCTACACAGTAAGTGATGCACTAAAGTAAAATGGTGTAGTTGGCAAACTCTGAATCTAGTTGCTTTCTTTTGTGTATCAACTAGCAATGATGTAATAAAGATTGAAGCATTGTTCTGTGTTCCCACATTGCCCTTACAAAATGTTACACAAATACTAAAAAGAGGGAAGTCTATGTTGAGTATTATTGTGTCAAAGAGAGGCATACCTACTGTCCATAACCTACAATAAATCTGAGTTATTTAAAAATATGCTTCATGCCACAGTAGTTTTTAAAACACAAATCTTTTTTTGATGCTGGGGATTGATTGCAGAGCCTTGTGTATGCTGAGCACATGGTGTACCACAAAGCTAGACTCCAGTTCCTGCCAAAGTTTCATGAATGACTTAGAATCAAATAACAGAAGTACATGCTATATTTTCTTCATACTTCAAGAACGGTCTTAGAAAAAGGTCTTAGTGAATTGAAAGGGAAGCAACACCTCCAAAGTCATTCCTGGAAGCAAAAATTAACTTGATTCAAAAACCAGAAGACCCAACCAAATTAAAAAAATAAAAGAGAGAAAGAAAAGAACTACAGGCCAATCTCTTTAGTGAGCATAGATACAAAAATCTTCAATAAAATACTGACAAACGGACCAAAGTAAATCATTTAAAAGATTATACATCATAATCAAGAATGATCAATGCTAAGGATACATAACATACACAAATTAATAAAGGTGATACACCACATAAACAGAAGCAAGCACAAAAATCATATGATCGTGGCCTTGAAGCAAGGCCAGAAGATTGCTATAGCTGCTGGTTTCAAACAGGAGCCTAAAGAAAATTCTTTCTGTGGTCTGTTGGCCATTTCAGAACTTTGGAAATGGAATGGTCAATTGATCAGAAAGAAATAGCAAGTGAGTGTGGCAGTCTTTCAGCGGCCCACAGGAGGAGACCCTGGTACCTAGGGACCTG
>PVJX010044350.1:0-13232 GCA_004027295.1 Dolichotis patagonum
CAATCATTTGAACATGGAGCATCAACAAACACTTCGTCAAATGTTTCAGGCTGAGCACCTCCTATTTCTCTGCCATCCAATTCAGACACTTTAATTACATTTCTCAAAGGCTGTGAGATGAAAGATTCTAATGTCTGTCTCAGCCATCTCAATCTCAGATTATCATATTCATTGCAATGAAGATAACCTTACTGTATTCCATGACTCTCCAAGTTTTCTGGAATACTCTTTGTCAAAATGATGCAACACAATACTGCAAATCTGTTTTGCAAGCTTTCCTTCCAATTTTGCTTTCAGGGGATTAATCACCATTCACGTTCCTGTTTTTTAATTCTTTACATGTTTGGATATAAGTCCTTTGAGGTGTTGCTGACGAAAATTCTTTCCCATTCTGTGGGTTTTCTTTTCAATCTGTTGATGACTTATTTTGAAGTGCAAATTTTTTTTAATAATATGAGGTCCAAGATGTTGATTCTTTGAAGTGCTTCCCATGTAGTTTGCATTTTGTTCATGAATTCTCTGCCTACCCATATATCTCCAAGAGTTCTACCTACCTTGTCTTCCAGTAGATTTAGTGTTTGTCTTTTAATATTTAGATGTTTGATCCATTTTCATTTCAGTTTAGTTCATAGTGATAGCCATGGGTCTACCTTCAGTCTCTCGCAGTGAAGAGCAAATTTTTCCAGCGCCATTTATTAAAGAATCTATCCTTCTTCCAGTGACCATGTTTTGCACCTTTGTCTAATAACAGGTGGGTGAGTGTCTTTGTAGCTGTGTTTGCATCTTCTAATCAGTTCCATTGAACCTCAGGTCTATTTCTTTGACATTATCATGCTGATTTTATCATTGTGGCTTTGTAGTATAATTTCAACTCAGGAATTGAGATGCCTCCTTCCTTGCCTTTGTTGCCCAGAATTGACTTACTTTAGGTTTATTCTGTTTTCAAATGAATTTTAGGAGTGTTTTCTCTAGATCTGTAAGGTATGTTGATGGTATTCTGATTGGGATTGCATTAAATCTGTATAATAGTTTTGGGAGTATGACCATTTTCAAAATGTTAGTTCTCCCCAGCCAAGAACAAGGAATATCCTTCCATTTTGTAATATCCTCTTCCATCTCCTTTTTTAGCATAGCATAATTTTCAGCATATGGGTCTTTTGCATTTTTGGTTAGCTAGATCCCTGATTATTTCATTTTTTAGATGCTATTGTGAAAAGTCATATTTCCATAATTTCTCTCTCACTGAGTTTTTGTTTTTGTACAGGAGTACTATTGATTTCTGCACATTGACTTTGTATCCAGCTACACTGCTGAGTTTGTTTATTACCTCTAGCAGTCTTGTAATATAGTGTTTTGGGTCTTCTATATAGAGTATCATGTCATCTACAAATAGTGATAATTTAACTCCTTCCTTTCCTATTTTTATTCATTTTATTTCTCTGTATTCTCTGATTGTTCTGGCTAATATTGAATAGGAGTGGTGATAGTGGACATCCTAATCTTGTTCCTGATTTTAGACCGAAAGCTTTCAGTTTTGTCCATTTAGTATAATGTTGGCTGTTGGTTTATCATAGATGGCCTTTATGAGATTGAGATAGATACCGTGTATTCTGAGTTTATGAAGGGTTTTTTTCATGAACAAGTTTTGGACTGTATCGAACACTTTTTCTGAGTCTATTGAGATGAAGATATGATTTTGTTTTTGGCCATGTTGATGTGGTGTATTACATTTATTGATTTGCATATGTGAAACCATCGCTGCATTCCTGGAACGAAGTCCACTTGGTTGTGATGTATAATCTTCTTGATGGTTTGTTACATTCTATTTGGAGTATTTTATTGAGAATCTTTGCATCAATGTTCATTAGTGAGATTGACCTATAATTCTCCTTTTTGTTGTGTCTTTCTCTGGTTTTGGTATGAGAGTAATACTTGCTTCCAGGAATGATTTAGGGAGGATTGTTTCCTTTTCAACTTCATTGAAAAATTTAAGGAATATTGGCATCAAATCTTCACTAAATTTCTTGTAGAATTCAGCCATAAATCCATTAGGACCTGGGCTTTTCTTTGTTGGTAGGTTTTCAATCACATTTTCAATTTCAAAGTCTGATATTGTGTTGTTCAAAATTGGTATATCTTACTGTTTGAGCTTTGGTAGTTCATATGTTTTTAGAAATCTGTCCATTTCCTCTGTTTTTTCCATCCTTTGTGAGTAGAGATTTTCAAAGTGGGTATTCATGAAATTTTGAATTTTCTTGGGATCTGTAGTAATTTCCCTCTGTTCAGTACATATTGTGTGAATTTGGATTTTTTTCTTTCTTTTTCTTGATATGTTTAGCCAGAGGTTTATCAATTTTGTTTATACTCTCAAAAAACAGGTTTTTGATTCATTAATTCTTTGTATTGTTTTTTTAGTTTCAATCGCTTTAATTTCTCCTCCAATCTTCAAAATTTCCTCTCTTCTGTGAGCTTTGAATTTAACTTGCTCTTCTTGAAGCTTGAAATGTAGAATTTGGCTGTTTATTTGTGCTCATTCTGTTTTCTTGAGCAATTTATTGCTGTGTATTTCCCTCTTAAGACTGCTCTCATTGTTTCCCACAGGTTTATGCTGTTTCCATATTTTCATTGAATTGTAGGTATTGCTTTATTTCTTTTTAAATTTCATTTGTAGCCCACTGGTTGTTCAGAAAGTTATTATTTAATTTCCATGTATTTATGCAGGTCTTGCGATTTCTGTTGCCGTTAATTTTCAATTTCAATGCACTATGGTCTGATAATATGCATGGGATAATTTCAATTCCTTTGCATTTACTTAAAAATGTTTTATGGGTTATTATATGGTCTATTTTGGAGAATGTCCCAAGTGCAGCTAAGAAGAATGTATATTCTGGTGTGGTTGGGTGGAATACTCTGTAAATATCTATGAAGTCTATTTGCTTACAGGCATGATTCAGGTCTATTTTTCCTTTGCTGACTTTTTGTCAAGTTTTATCTATCTCTTTGTGACAATGGGGTATTAAGATCCCCTGTTATAATTGTGGTCTTGTGTATTTGGTTTTTCATATCCATTAGTATTTGTGTTATATAGTTCAGTGCTCCTGTATTTGGTGCATATATATTTATAAGTGTTAGTTCTCCTTTTGAATTTTTCTACTAACAAGTATGTAGTGACCTTCTTTATCTCTTTTAATCATTTTAGGTTTGAGGTTCACATTGTCTGCCAACACAATAGTTACCCCTGCTTTTTTCTGGGTTCCTGTTGCATGGAATATTGTTTTCCATCCTTTGACTTTGAATATGTGAGTTTCTTATTGAGTCACATATGTTTCTTGCATACAGAGTATTGGGGGATCCTGTTCCTTGTTTCATTCTGTCAATCTGTTTCTTTTGATAGGTGAATTGAGGCCATTTACATTTATAGATATAACTGATATGAACTGGCTTGACTTTGCCGTGTTATGTTCCAGTTGTTTGTTTTCTGTTTTTTTGCCCTTGTTTAACAGGGGAAACCACCAGGCTTGTCCTGCCTGGTGGTTTCTTTCTGTTGTTCTGGGGATTGTGGTCATTTTAATCCCTATCTAGTATGTCTTTCAGCACTCTTTCTAGGGTTGTTTTGGTGGACATGAATTTGTTCAGTTGTTTTTTGTCATGGAAGTATCTCGTTTCTCCATTAAATTTGAATTAAAGTTTTGCTGGTTACATCAATCTGGGTTGAAAGTTGTTTTGTGTCAAGGCTTGTAATACCTCACTCCATGCTTGTCTTGACTTGAGGGTTTGTACTGAAAAGTCTTCTATGATTCTAATGGGCTTTCCTTGATAAGTGAGCAGTGTCTTTTCTCTAACAGCTTTTAGTGTTCTGTTTTTGTGTTTCATGTCTGGGATCTTGAGTACTATATGTTTGGGTGTAGAGTAATGTTGGTTGTGACTGTTTGGCATTCTATATGCCTCACTTACTTGATTTTTCCCCATGTTTGGGAAATTTTCTGCTATTGCCTCTGTGAATAGTTTGCCTATGTCATTTGCCTTGACTCCTGCATCTTCACTGATTCCTATTAGCCTTATATTGTTTCTTTTGGCATCATTTTAAGACTACTGGATTGTCATTTTATGCTGCTAATTGCGATCCTGTCCTCATGGTCAAAAATTCTAACCTCAGCTTCATTTAAGCAGTTTTGCCAGCTTTCTTTAGAATTTTTTGTTTCTTAGATATCTCTTTGAGTATATTTCATCAATTCTACTTGTTTTTTATATTGTTCATTCAAGATTTCAATCAGTTTCCCATTCTCCTTTCTTACTGGCATACAAGGAAGAACAACTGATGACAATAGTCATCACCTTGGCTAAAGTGGCACATTCAGTAAGAACAATAGCATCACGCACAGTGTAGAAAATGACATACTGTGATAACTCTTAAATTACCACCTTTCACCATAGACATGAAATTTGTAGTTATTATAGCAAAATCTAAAATCAATCAGAAAAAATGTACAATAAATATTCCTTCAATAGTGTGACTTCACCCTTGGGGAGAAAATTCAAAAGGCATACAAAGAGAAAAAAATATAGTAATATAATAGAGAAAGAAATTAGAAACAAGCTTGAAGGAGAAAGAAAGATTACCCAAGTTTTGTGAAACTGATGAAGAGGATAGGAGGAAAAGTAAGAAGAAAAACTATAACTAAATAAAATGAAAAAATCCCTAAAAACAATGTTCACATTCATGAAAAAAGAGAATCAAGCAAAAGGAAAGACAAAAGTAAAAATGAACATAAAAAGAGTTTCTCTGCAATTTCAATTCTATGATTATCTTCTAGGTTTTATGGTTTTGTGGTAGGGTCCCATTTAGGGTGTGTCTCCATTATCCCTTGTAGGATAAGGGGTCAGAAGACCCCAGATTCATCCCGTATTATCCCAGCAAACCTGCAGTAGTGTTAGGACAGGTTTCTGATTCTGTTGTTTTCAACTCCACAGAAGTTTTGACTGATCTTGGCTTCTGTTTTTGGATTTGGTGCCTAAGTTGTTCAGGCTACAACATTCTGAGTGTCTCTTGCCAGCCTGCCCTTGAGTCCCTGACCCTGATGTTGCATGCATTTGTGCCTCACCCAATCATGTGGAGCCCTGAGATTAAGTCAACCCAAAGCAACTTCGAGTTCTATGTTCATTTACCCCTCCCTAAAATGGCATCTGGTCAAGCACCCACTGTATGAGAAACTTGGGCTGAATTCACTCATCACCTGTTGTAGTTCTCAGCATCCACTTCTCTGTTCCACTGTTATATTTATCTCTGGAGGCCTCTGTATCCACTGGCTCTCACTGTGTCACTATAGATTCAAGTCTCCTCTTTCATATTATGGTAAGTCAGGGAGAAAGTGCAGTTTGATACCCCTTTTTAATGCCTTGAGTTTGGTCTCTTTATACTCCCTGTTTGTTCTAATTCTTCCTTCAGATACTTCCTGGATCCTAGTAATCCATCTCCCTCCTTCTTTGCTTTCTCAGATTGCTATATTCCAGTCCCTGTAGTTATTTCTTCTATCCTAGCTCCATTTCTCACAAATTAATTATCATTGATTGATTACCACCTCAGTATTTCATATCTTATCCTCATAAGTGTGAAGCTGGCATTATTAACTTAATTTTTCAGGTGAAAAAACTAAGGTTCATTGAGGGCTGCTTTCAACATCATGTTGCTAATAAGTTGGCAAAGGCCTAATTTGAATAATGTAGGTCCACAGTCCATATGCATTCTACTATCATGTAACTACTTTTATGTGACCTGATTTATTTCAACAGGTTTATAATGCTTATTAGGATCCTGTATTTTCCCAAATTTGTTTCCTATTCAACCCTGCAAACTTCCCGCTTCCTCAGAGAGCTGATAAAATTGTTCAGTGGAAGGAAAGTATGCTTAGTTATTGACAAGGAGTAGAGTATCAGAGGAAAAGTGTAATGGCACATGAGTTTTTTACTTCCTATCTCCTTTGTAGTCCAATCCCTTGTAGAAGAGAGAAAATCTGTTCTGGGTTACTGATAGTCCAGAAATGCCCACCCCAGCAAACCCAGAAAATTTCAGATAACTGAACTGCTCCATATCCTTCTGGATAGATCTAAAATTTGCCAAGGTGGATGCTTCTTGTGCTGCTTATCAGGTTTTTGAAATATGTGAGCCAAGGCCTCTCTCCTTTCACAACAGCTAGGAAAAACATGCAATTTGCTGAGCCTGTTCCTCTCGATAACTTGCCTTTATGAGGGAATCCTAATCTGTTTCTGTCTCGCCATCTGCAACTCTGAGGCCTCTGATGGAAGTGCTATCTCTCAGGGATGGTCTGAATTTTTCTGCTTCTCTGAACTAATTTCTCTGTCTTTTGCATATGGGATGAGAAGAGTACAGCAATTATAATGGGCTTTTAGCAAAATAAAAAGGATGATTAAAATGTGTCACATATGAGACTAAAGAAAAAAATAAGCAATATCTGCAATTAAATGATAATGCCAATAGAACATACCAGAATTTATGGGATGTAATGAAAGCAGTCCTAAGAGGAAAATTACTAGCAGTGAAATCTCACATCAGGAAAACAGAATGAGCTCAAATAAATAATCTAATGTGGAACCTCCAACTTTTTAATGAGCCTGGTACAATGGGTTTGGAGAAGTCACATCCCAAGGCATAATCACTATAAAGAGAGCACTGGTGAGTCACTGCCTTACACCTCTCCACCACCCAAAGAACCTCAGATTGGAGGAATTCAGGTGCCTACTCCAATCCCCTGCACTGCAGTACAGGAAGCCAGTACAGAAAGTGTCCAGAACTCAACAACTGGCTGAGTCAGAGGAACATAAGAAAATGTCAAGATTAAGAAGTGAGGTGCAATTTCTGACCTCTGACCCACCTAGAACAAGTCCAGGAGGCATAAACACAAAAGGAATTAGAAGTCACACACTTGAAATTTCTGAAATTATAGCAACTGAATTAAACAAACAATTTAGTGCTTATATTGTTGATTAACTTTGCATACCTATATCTGGTTGAGCAAATATTTTGAGGATAATAAACTGCAATCTAATAACTATTGTTGATTTCCCACTGTCTTGTTTTTGAAATCCAATATAGTTCTTGTTTTGGTTTGTTTCATTTTATTGTTTACTTTGTTTTATTCTCCTTAAAATAAAAAAAGTGATTTGAAAAAAAGCTTCTAGGAAAAGAAGAAAAATCTCAAGCCCAAAGCTCATAGAAGACATCAAGATATAAAAACCAGAGCAGAAATTAATGCCATTGAGTCTAAGAAAATAAAACAAAGATAAATGAATTGAAGAATTGGTTCTTTGAAATAGTAAACAAAATTGACAAATCTTTAGCCAACTTTATCAAAAAGAAGCAAAGAAAACATGAAAATTCAGGCAATTAGGAATGAAAATAGTGAAATCACAACAGATAATGTAGAAATCCAAAAGATAATCAATGGATACTGTGAGAACCTTTATTCCAATAAGATATAAAACATAAAAGAAATGGTCAGATTTCTAGACATGTACGAATTAACAAAGTTGAATAAACAAGGTATTAAATTCAAAATAATCCAATATCATTCAATGAAACTGAAAATCTAACTAAAAAATTACCAACAAAGAAAACCCAGTTCCTGAAAAACACACTGTTGAATTCTAAACAAAGTTTAGAGAAGATCTAATGACAGTAGTTTTCAAATTCTTTAATGAAATTTCAAGAGAAACAGTACTTCCAATATCATTAATGAAAGCAAGTATTAACCTGCTAATAAAACCAGAGAAATCCCCAGCCAAAAAATGGAACTTCAGACAAATCTTCATAATCAACAAAGATGCAAAAAGCATCAATAAAATACTAGCAAACAGAGTGCAGCAAATCATCAATAAGAATATACATCATGACCAAGTAAGACTCATCCCAGGAATGAATGGTTTGACATATGCAAACCAATAAATGTAATACTTCATATTAACAGAAACAAGGACAAAAACCACACAACCATCACAATATAGTCAGAAAAATCATTTGCAAAAGAATAACACCCATTCATGTTAAAAATGCTAGATGGACTTTATCTCAATAGGATAAAAGCCACTGGTGACAAACCAATAGCAAATGTCATTCTAAATGATCAAAAACTGAAACCTTCCTTTATAAAATCAGGAACAAGGCAGGATATCCATTATCACAACACCTATTCAATATAATTCTGAAAACACTACTAGAGCATCTAGACAAGAGAAATAACAAAAAGAATAAAGATAGGCAAGAGAGAAGTTAAATTATCTCTATTTTCAGATTACATGATATGGTACATGGAACACCTCAAAAATTCCACCAAGGGATTCCTAGATTTAATAACCAAATTCAATAGAATAGCTGGATGCAAAGTTAACACTAAAAAAATCCATAGCATTCCTGTACTCAGACAATGAACTCACTGAGAAAGAAATTAGAGAAACCACACTATTTACAATAGCATTGAAAAAAATGAAGTACTAGTAATCAATCTAACAAAGGAAGTAAAAGACCTCTACATTGAAAACTACAATATTCTAAAAAAGAAAATCAAAGAGGATATCACAAAGTGGAAAGATATCCCTTGTTCATGAAAAGAACAAACATATTAAAATGGTCACACTCCCAGAATTGTTAGAAAGATGTAAAGCAATTGCAATCAAAATGCCATTAACATAAACTCACAGCACTAGAGAAATAATTTCTAGAATCCATTTGGAACTAGAAGAGACCTAGAATACCAAAAACAATTCTGGGCCGCACAGGCAAACCAGGGGGAATCACAATATCTGATTTGAAATTATACTTCAGAGCTACTGTGATAAAAATAGTGTGCTGAAGCTCAAAACCAGCACTCTCAGTGGTTGAGTTCATATTGAGCCCCATAGGACACTGGACTGAGTCCTGGAAGTTCTGCAGGCCCCAGTTCACCATGACCAGCTTCCACCTTTCAATTTAGGGAGCCAAGAGCCTGCAGGGGAGTTAGGACCATGCGAGATGAGTCCCAGTGCCCCAAAGCTGGCTCAGGGAGAGTTGAAGACCTGTGCTCCCAATGATGGAGTTTCTAGTGAGCTCCTGGGGACACTGCAATGAGCCCCAGAGGTTCTACAGGCCACAGTGCACCATACCCAGCAGCCTTCTTTCAGTTCAGGAGGAAGAGACCATGCAGGGGAACTCTCAGCCCAGTTGGGCTGGCCTGGTGAGAGCTTAACACCAGCATTCCCAGTAGATGAGTTCATATCCACCCTCCTAGGATATGGGACTGAGCCCCGGAGGTTCTGCAGGCCTCAGTTCACCGTGCCCAGATTCCACCTTTCAATTTAGGGAGCCAAGAAACTGTGGGGGATCCTGGACTGTGCCAGAGGCTGAGGGTAAAGGAGGTGATTCACCACATACCCAGAGGAAGCTTTGAAACACTACTCAAAGCAAGGAAATATAGGAAAATGACAAAAAGAAAGAACAAAAAGCAATCTCAAATCTCCAGCCCATTACAAAAAAGCCTAGGAGCCAGGTACATAGAAGAAAATAGAAACCATACACCTGAAATGACTGAAATGATATCAACTGAAATAAAAAAGCAACTAGGGGAAGCTATGGAGAAATTCAAAACAGAAATAATTGCCCAGGTAAAAGAAGAAATGGTAAAAGTAGTCAAAGAAATAGTGAACACATCTAGTGAAGACACAACTAAAAAATAAGAGGAACAAAGCAAACAGATAGAATCCCTGAATGAACACTATAAGAAACAAACAGAATACAAGAAGCAGATACAAAGAGATACACAGGAAAACAAAAATTCTATTGAAAGCTGCCAAAATCATCACAGTGAAAGTGAAGATAGAATTTCAGACCTCAAAGATAAGATCACAGCTAGTGAACAGGAAAGCAAATATCTTTTAAAAAAACAAATAATCAGGAAATAACAATTCAACAGCTGCAAGATGATGCAAAGAAAGTTAACATAAGATTAGGAGGGGTAAATGAAAAAGAAGAGGACAGGCCAAATGATATCAAGAGGATATTTACAGAAGTAATAGCTGAAAACTTCCCAAACATGAGAATGGAAACCGACATACAGATCAGTGAAGCATATAGAACAGCAAATAGCTATAACCAAAATAAAACTACACCTAGACACATAATAATCACCATCCCAGAAATCCACCATAAGTACAGAATACTAAAAGCTGTTAGAGAAAAAAGACAGATCACTTATAAAGGAAAACCTATCAGAATCACAGAAGACTTAACACAAACAAGGAAGTCAAGAAGAGCATGCAGTGAAGTATTTCAGATCCTAAAGGAAACCCATTTCCAACCCAGTCTGATGTACCCTGCAAAACTGTCCTTCAAAATGGTTGGAGAAATAAGATACTTCCATGACAAAGAGCAGCTGAAAATCTTCATGATCACCAAAGCAACCCTACAAAGAATACTGAAAGACATTCTAGATACACACAGGATAAAACCACCAAGCAAGGCAGACAATGAAACAGAATGGAAAGATAAAGATACAACAACAGAATGATAACATGTCAACAATAAACTGATATATAACAGTTATAACCATTAATGTAAATGGCTTCAACTCACCAATATAAAGAAACAGACTGGCAGAATGGATCAAGAAATAACATCTAACTATGTGCTATCTATAAGAAGCCCATCTAATCCAAAATCAAACTCATAGACTAAAAGTCAAAGGATGGAAAACAATACTTAAAGCAACAGGAAACCAAAAAAAAGTTGGGTAGCTATTCTATTTGCAGACAATGTGAACTTCAAACCAAGAATGATCCAAAGAGACAAAGAAGATCACAACATACTAGTTAAGGGAAAACTTCAAGAGGAAGAGATAACAATCTTAATATATATGCACCAAATTCCAGAGCACCCAGCTATACAAAGTAAGTATTAACAGAAATGAAAAATCAAATAAACAATAATACAATTATAACAGGAGACCTTAACACGTCATTGACGCAAAGGCCAGATCAACTAGACAGAAAATCAGCAAAGAAATAACAGAACTGAATCACACCTTTGAACAAATGGACTTGATAGATGTATATAGAGTTTTCCATCCAACAATATCAGAATATACATTCTTCTCAGCAGTACATGGGATATTCTCTAAAATAGAACATATACTAGCCCACAGAACATATTTAAGTAAACACAAAAGAATTGAAATTATCCCATGCATGTTATCAGATCATAGTGCCATGAAACTAGAAATTAATGACATAAGCAACTGCAAAAACCCCACAAACACATGGAAACTGAGTAATACACTCTTGAGCAACCAGTGCATCATGGAGGAAATTAAAGAAGAAATTAAACAATATCTACAAGCAAATGAAAATACGAACAAAACTTACTGGATTTTGTGGCATGGAATGAAGGCAGTCCTCAGAGGAAAATTTATTGCACTGAGTTCCCACATCAGGAAGACAGAATGAACACAAATAAACAACCTGATGTTACAACACAAACATCTACAAAAAGAAGAGCAATACAAGCCCAAAGCCAAAAGAAAGGAGGAAATTATAAAGATCTGAGCAGAAATTAACACAATAGAGACTAAGAAAACAATACAAAGAATCAATGAATCAAAGAGTTGGTTCTTTGAAAGAATAAATAAAATTGATAAGCCCCTCACCAACCTTATTTTAAAAAGGAAAGAAAAAGCTCAAATTCATGCAATGAAGAATGAAAAAGGTGAAATTACCACAGACTCGGTGGAAATACAGATCATCAACATCTATTCCAAAAAGCTCTACTCTCATAGAATCAATAACACAGAAGAAATAGGCAGATTCCTAGATACATATGAACTACCAAAACTGGGGCACGAAGATGTCAAACTGCTGAATAACCCAATTTCTATTACTGAAATTGAAAACATAATTAAGTCCTTGCCAACAAAGAAGAGCCCAGGCCCAGATGGATTCACTGCAGAATTCTACAAGAAATAAAAAGAAGACTTAATGTCCACACTCCTCAAACTTTTCAATGAAATCGAAAGGGAAGCAATTCTTCCTAAGTCATTCCTGGAAGCAAATATCACTCTAGTACCAAAACCTGAGAAAGACCCAACTAAAAAAGAGAACTATAGGCCAATCTCCCTAATGAACATAGATGCAAAAATTCTCAATAAAATACTGGCAAACAGGATGCAGCAAGTCATCAAGAAGATTATACACCATGACCAAATGGGATTCATCCCAGGAATGCAGGGATGGATCAACATACATAAATCAATAAATGTAATCTGACATATCAATAGAAGCAAAAGTAAGAACCACATGATCATCTCTATAGATGTAGAAAAAGCTTTTGATAAGGTGCAACATTCATTCAATATAAGAACCTTACAGAGAATTGGAATAGATGGTCTTTACCTCAATATGATACAGGCCATCTATGACGAACCAGCAGCCAGCATCATATTCAATGGCCAAAAACTGAAAACTTTTACCTTAAAATCAGGAACAAGACAAGGATGTCCCCTATCACCGTTCCTATTCAACATAGTACTGGAAATACTAACCAGAGCAATTAAACAAGAGAAAGAAATAAAAGGAGTAAAGATAGGAAAAGAGGAAGTTAAATTATCATTATTTGCAGATGACATGATACTTTTTTTAAAATTTTATTTAAAGAGAAAAAAAAAGCAATACAGAAAAAAGGGTAGAAGCAATACAAAAACCTCAAAAAAAACCATAAATCACTAGTTTACAAACCACATACTGTCCTCCCAGAAATAGATGTTCATGTTACAAAATTAAGGTATACAAAGTGAACACACAGTGAGGCTGCAAACAGGAAAAAAAAGGATGGAATAAAGCCAATTGAGACAGTATAGTGAAATTGGCACAGAACATCACAGCAGGTCACCAGGACAACAGTAACAGGCAACATTGTATACCTCGTTGTCTTCACAATAGTTGTTCTTCTACTAGGTACAACAAAATCAAAGAAATACACATTATAGAACACATCAACACAGAGTATTGAATAGAGCAACACCGTTAATCAGGGCAAAGCAAAACCGCGATAAAAATATCTGCTTTCAGAGATAGTAGAAGGAAACTCCCCCGACTTGCTATACCAAATATGGTCACCTCCTAAGAGATACCCAGATCCCTGGATCCCAATTGTTAAGGGGGGGGGGATGTGGTATGTTTGGTTCTAAGCCCGCGCC
>PVJX010044351.1:0-13250 GCA_004027295.1 Dolichotis patagonum
TACATCTATACCTATTATGTCTATATCTGTTTAACAATATATTTTACTATTAAATGATGGGATTTATATGAAGTCTCATATTTTTTAACTTAGCTTTCTTTTTATTGTTTATTTTTTAAGAATTTAATACATTATTTTATTGATATTTTATGTTCCTGCTAACTACACATTGCATAATATAGTAAGAACCAACTGATAAAACAGCGAGACTTGTGAGATATCAAGTTCTTTATAATTTAATTAATCAGTTTATTTATTTTTGAGACAAAGTCTCAGTCTGTAGTGTAGGATGGCCTTGAACTCACTGTAGTTCTCCTGTCTCAGCCTCCCACGTGCTGGGATTACCGGCATTTGCCACCATGCCTGGCCAGCTTTCTTTTCACTAATGTAATGTACACTTCATGTTAAAACATGACACTCACCCTATATAATAAGCTTCCCATCTTAATTCCATTTCAGCTTAGTTTTCTTCTGGTATATCCATCATATTATTAAACAGCATGCAAATGTTGCTTCCTTGGTATTCATTTTAGACTGCTTTCTCTTATCTCTCTTGTATCACCTCACTATCAATTCCCATTGTCTTGATGTAACTGTACTGTTTTTATTTCCATCTATAGTCATTGTTCACCTTATCATTATGCGAATACTGTTGATGGGATTCTTTCTGCCATATTTTCCCCCAAATCTGATGATTTGTTCTCTCTCCCTCTCTCATCCTTTCCTTCTCCCTCCCTTTACATTCATTTTAGTTTTCCTTACTCATCTATTTTTTTTCTACAAATATTCAGTAGTCCCAAAACTTTCCAGCTGGTGAAAAATATCAGCTAACCTGCCACTTCTTCTCTGTTTCCCGGAAAGCCACCTGCTGCAGTCCTCTCCCCGTGCTGCTGCCTGGGCTGACTTCTCCAGAGGTATCACCCAGCTTCTGCCAGCGTTTCCCAGTGTTAGAAATACTGTGTAGATCTCACATCTTCCTGCTGATTTTCTTTCAGTTTGCTATGAAACACTGAATCATCTGAATGAACATAGCATCGATGGTCATTTTTTTTTCAGTCCTTACATGTCTCAGAATATCTTTATTTTATACTTAACATGTGATCAATGGAATGACAAGGTTTAAAATTCTACACTGAAAATTATTTTTTCCTAAAACACTTGGCATTATTGACACATTGCTTTCAGAATCCCATTTTTTCTATTGAAAAGTCCAGTGCCTTTCTGATTTTCTTTATACAACACATATTTTTTCTTGAATAATATATGAGTGAATTTTTACATACACATATATATCACATATGCATAAACTTTTCTAAATAACTTTAAACTTAGAAAAAGTTGTCAAGAGTACTACAGATAATTCTGTGTGTCCATACCAATTCCCTGTTACCAGTGTTTTATATTTGCTTCTTAGACATCAAGTCTAGAAATTCAGATATCTGAAAACTGTATGGTATAATGAAAAAGTCTACATTGTAATTACCATACAGGGTACTTATTACATACTGTTTCAGTCCATTTTTGTTGTTTAAGCCTAAACAATGTATTTTAGTACTATTTTAACATTGGAGTCCCACAGGTGCCAGATGTGGGTGGATTTTTGTTATTTTTCATTTTGTTCCTTCTCAGGCAAAAGTGCTAAAACATTGACATTGCAAAGCACTAGACAGAAAGAAACACAGGGACTGAATTATTCACCCTTTAAAGACTGCGAGTTGTTGGCTAAAACAGATACTAGTGCCACCACCACCACAAAAAATGTATAAGGTCTATTTTAATCAAACATATTTATAACTCAGTCCTTACATTTGTAACTTAATTGAATTAGTTCCATTTAACTGGCAGCAGATGTTATGTGATTATTGCCTTCTTAATACAAAAACTGCCTTTCAATACTTGTCAAATATGAATTAAGCCAAGAGTTACTACAACTTGGGTTTTCATTAATATAGTTCACTCGCTTTGAATTTGGCAATTAAAATATGCAGAAATTCTCTAAATTGTTTATGCATTATGTATCTTGGCACTTCAACCTCAAAATGAAATAGTTTGATAGTAAATAACTTATTTTTGCTATTTTCAATTAGAAATAAGATTGTCCATTTGTAAACATAAGCAAAAGCTTGCATATTTTTCAGGTGATGATGTTTGAGAAACACTAACTTTACGCACAGAGCCCTAGGAGACTTTGTAGTCTGTACACTGACCCAGGCATTCTGTCCACCTGAAAGACAGGGGGCACAGGTTCCAAGAAAACACATTTCCTGGAAATTCAAACAGCGGGTTTGAATTAAAATGATATTTTCACTCTGCAGAAGCTGCAACCACAGTTTTAAAGGCATTTATTACTCAACAAGTCTGTAAACCTGTTCAGAAGAGTGTAGGTTCATTTTTAATTGACTCCTCTGACTGCACCCAGAATAACCTGTGTTGTCATTTGGAAGTTTTGGGGAAGGAAAGAATGGGTGATTGAGTGGAATGCGTTGTATTATGTATGTAGGAAAAAAAGTATGAGTCATTTTGTCTCAGCTTTGAGAGTTTCTTATTTCTAATGAGAACTGACTGTTTTAATGGGTTTTTTGTTTATTTTCAGGCCTTTGCCTCTCCTGAGGTCCATTGTTCATGTATAGTTCATTGTTCATTTTTCTGCGAAATCTGGCTTTTAGGGCCAGGCCTGGGGGTGGTACCTGCTGAGACTTCCTTCTCTCCCTGCAAGGCTCCATTGATCTTTCAGTAGCAGTGGATCCATCACTTTCCTTTCAGTTTCTGACACATCATCAGTTATTCTTCTCCTGACTCACTCAAATGTCTTTTCAATTTAGAAAAATATTCTTTGCCAGCAATTTTTTAATTTAATTTTTAAATTTTTAAATTTTTATTTTAAAGAGAATAAAACAAAACAAAACAAAATAAAGCAGAGTAGAGTAAAACAATGTAAATAACACAGGATTTCAAAAAAAGACAGCAGGAAATCAACAATGGCTACCATAATGTCTCTTGTTTTCTTCAAAATAGTTGTCCATACCTTCACACACAATAAATTAATACAAATCAAAATAGTATAAAAGCAGTCAAAACACAAGAATGAGAGCCTTAAGGGCTTTCAAGACCAGACACTAGGAAATCAATAATGGCTACTATAATGTCTCTTGTTTTCTTCACAACAGCTGTCCATATCTTCATACACAGTGAAATCAAATAATTGAAAACAGACTAAAACCAATCAAAACCAAGAGTAAAAGCACTATTGGCTTTTGAATCAAAATGATAGGAAATCATCAATGGTTACCATGATGTCTCATTTTCTTCAGTGTAGTTGTTCATACTATCACACATACTAAAATCAATTCTTGTAAACCCTTTAGGTGAAGTTCTAGGCACATATAAACATAAACATGTACATCTATACTTTTGTATAGAGGGAAAAACAAAACAACAGATAAATAACTATAAGAGCACCAAATAATAACAATGTAGTCTTTCAAAACAAGGCAGTAGGAACATAACAATTTTTGTTGTTTTGCATAGTTACCTTCAAAAATCTTACTCGATTTACCAGATATAGTTGTACAAAATTGATCTAATCCTATAGATGTTATCTGTTTTGTTCCAAGAACTAACAGATTAGTAATCTTAAGTGTATATATACAAATTATATCTTATTGAATTTCTCTTCTTTCTTTTCTCCTTTTGCCAGAGGGGTTCAGCTCAATGGCACAAGTACCAGCCTGCCAGTGACTTTTTTAAATAAAGTTTTTAGAAGATATTTGGTGTGTGTGAGTGTGTGTGTGTGTGTGTGTGTGTGTGTGAATGTCATGAAATTCTAGAATAAAATAGGAATACAGAAAAAGATATAGGAAGGCTGTGGAGACAGTTATAGCTCAGCATTTATAGAAACCTGCCATTAAAACACTATTTAAATCTTGTATACTGTTTGAGACATTCAACAAAAGTTGCCTGGATACAAATTAGGGAATGTAATAAATTTAACTGTGTATAACTTTTGTAGAAAACCAGCAAATGAGTATTGACTTTTTTTCATTGCTAGGCATTGAGCCAGGCCCTTTGCACTGACCTAAATACCTACCACCCCACCTTTTTTTGAGAGAGGGGCTTCTTAAGTCACCACATTGCCCAGTCAGGGCTTGAATTTTAGATTTTTGTGCCTTTGCTGCCCAGTGTGCTGAGAATAAAGACTGTACGACAAGGCCTAGCTGAATGTCAGCAATTTATGTGATTTGATTTCATATTTGTTTTCTTATTTCATATTTGAATATATTTTTAAATTAAAATTAATAGGACTTGATGACTTACTGGATGGAAAAAAGGAGTTAAGTGATTTTGATGAATGTTTATTTTTTATATTTATCTTGAATTTAAATGTCATGATCACTTATGCCAAGAGTTATCATGTAAAAAGTTCACTCTGTTTTGAGCTCAGTTCTATATAATTTATATCTCTGTGCATGTATAAATGAGCAAAAATATATGAATAACAATATATGAGGAGTATGCAGTGGACCCTTAACTTATGAACTCAATTCATTCACCAGGACTGTAAATCAAGTTGGTTGTAAGTCAAGACTATTTTTCCTATAAGAAATAATGGAAATATCCATAAAGCATTCCAGCGTTCCTGAAGCACCTTTTAACTAATCTTTTCATAATAAAAAGTATTATATAATGTATGTAATTTATCAGAAACATCAGTAATTTTCCTAGTGTATTCACCAAAATGTTATAAAATGTGCCTTGTTTACCAGAAACAATTTCGTATGAATTGTACTCAGCGTTCAACTTGACTTGCAGGAAGACAGGGCAAAATGGAAGGTGGTTACTTTTTGGGAGGAAAGTCCGCTTCCAGAGGAACATCAGGAATCTCTGGTATCATTTCTCTCTGTGAGAGTCTTCAGCCCACTAGGACCTGCTTTTGGCTCACCAGTTCTCAACCTTTCAGAACTAAAAACTGGTTTAAGTCGTCTGTTTCTGTCTTTTCTTTAACGTTATTCTTCAGTATGACATGACATGGTCATTAAGCCAGTGAATGGAATGTTTCACTTTTTCTCTCTCTGGTTTTGTCTTTTCTGCAAATGCTTGTAGCTATGTCCATTTTAAAAGGAGAAAACAACTTTGCTGCACCGGTTGTTGATAGTCCCCCTCCTCTTCAGAAAGCTCCTCAGCTGCCATTCTCTGTTGCCAGCCAGAAGTTGCCTAAGTTCCTCTGTAGACAGTTCCTCAGTATTCCTCCACCAGTTCCTCTACTTGCAAGCCTATGGACTCTGCTCTAGTGACTGTCATCAACCCCAAGGTCAACTGAAGGCTCGGGCTCCTCTACATAGCCTTCAAAATCTCTCTCCTGAGTAATTTTAGGCAACACTTTCTTCCAGGCAGATCTCAGTGTCCTCAAAGAGAAACTGGCCCAGGATTTCTCAGATACCCACACAGGAAAATATGTTGTAGTGTTCCTTCTAGAACTCTTTAAGTGTCAAGTCTGTATCTGAGACCATCTGGAGACCACCTCAGTAACATTTCCCTGGTATGTCACTTTTTAAAGTTAGCTATAACCTGCTGGTTCATAGGCTGCAGTAGAGGAGTTGTATTAGGTTGGGGGAGCTCAACCATGAGAGCCATGGACATTTTTCAGCCAGTTTTCCAAATCTTGTGGGTGAGCAGGAACATTATTTATGATGAGAAGAGCCTTGAGTGATAAATGTTTGTCTCCTAGATATTTTTTAACAGTAGGAGAGAGAGCCTCCCTGATTCACTTGAGAAAAAGTACTCTTGTTGCTTAGGCTTTTGCATTAACTCTCCCCATGACTCCTAGCCTATTCTTAATGAATTTATGTTTTCTGAATACTGTAGAATTCCTACAGTGATAAACCAAGAGAACCTTTACCCTAAGGTCACCACTCCTATTGGCACATAGCAATAAATTGACCTATCCTTCATATGCTTGTGGTTGGTATTTTCTTATCTTCTTGGTCAGTGTATAATTTCCTGGGCATTTTCTTGCAGAAAAGGTGAGTTTCATCACAGCTGAAAACTTGATGAAAGAAAAAGCCATTTCATTTCTTATTTTAAAGTAGTGCATCTAATTTTCAGCAGCACTTTTATCAGTGCTGGCTGCTTCACCATGCCTAGTTACGCTATGAACCTCAGTTTTCACTTTAAAATTGTGACACAATCCCTTGCTGGAATGAAATGTTTCATCATTATCACTCACTGATGGGTTATTTTTTAAAAGATCTGCATTTATAGCCTTAGCTTTTTCACAAATTATAGACTCAGGCTATAACTTGCCATTTGCCTTTTGTTTATCCACACTAATACTAGCCTTTCTACCTCATCTAACACTGTTGTTCATGATTTACTAATTGAGTAACACCTTTAGCAACACTAGCTTCCTTATACATATTTTTTCTTTGAAAGATTGTCGAGATGGTGGATTTTGACACATTGCACATATTAGCTAGCTTGGTTACATAAATGTCATTCTCATTTCTCCACAATTTCCTTCTTTTTTCACTTATGATTGCTGTTTTTTTTACCTTCTGTATCTCTCTTAGCTTCTTTTCTAGCTTTTTGGAGGCCATTTTGTTATATTAATTGTGGAAATATATGAAGCATAGACTAAAATCACATCCACAAACAAACACATGGGCTCAGGCTGACTCTTATGATGCGTACATTCACTTTTCTGGCACCACGAGTCTTTGTTTACAACCACACAAGTAGCTGGCATTCAGGATGTAACTCAAGACTTTGGTTGCAATTCAAAATTCCCATTGTAATCCATGTTGTTCATATGTGATACTGGTCCTATCTCACGGGGCCCATATTATTATCTATTCTCCACAGAATGTGTTGTTATTACCCCTGTAGTTTCGAGCAGGAATGGTAGAATAAGACTGGTTACTTCCTTGGGTGGTCACATCATTAACAATCTGGTAGAAGCAGAGTTCACAATCAGGTTGTCCACTCCAGTCTGTTCTGTAAGACCTGCATCACACCCTGTCCTGTTATATCATTGTCCCTGTGCATTTACTTTTTCCCTTTGTCCTAGGACTGTGTTATGCTTCTCTTTTCACCTAGAGCCTATAGTACTTCCTCTCCATTACTCATGCTCAGCGTGTAACTTTGCTGTTCTGCATCTCTGAGAAAACGGAAGCAACCCAAAGGCTATTTTCTTAATCTATGCCATTGCTACTTTTCTTTTACCTAAATAGATGTCCCTATCCTCTACCTCATCTCCAGCAAGTGGGTAACCAGCCTCTCTTTCTCCTGTTCTTGGGCATCAGAGTGCATCTTCTTTCCCTCACTCAGCTGTCATCCTTCAGCAGTTTTCTCTCCTTCACCATTCTTGATTTTCCCGTTTTTCTTTGAATTACTTTCATAAACATACAAACATACTGTAATTTCCTTATTCTTAACAGAAACAGCTCCACTGAGCCACATTTTTTTCAGTTACTCTTCCATTTTTTTTTCTTACTGTGATAAAAGTGCTGGAAAGAGTTACCAGTAAGCATTTCCCCAATTCCTGTCTTCCCATTTGACCTTGAGCTCCAAATACCTCTTTCTATTGTTCTTGAAAAAGTCATGATTAACCTTCACTATACCCAATGATCAGCTCTTTTCTTAGATGATCTTTTGGCTGCATTTGACATAATTGATCCGTTTCCCCTTGAATTTCTTTCTTAGTTTCTCTCCTTGAACCCTGCTCTCTTTTTGCTTCCATCCTATCACAACTGTTGCTTCTTCACCAGTCTTGTTTCTTATTTTGGGAGTGGGGGGTTCTAAGCATTGGAATAACCCAGGATACAGTTTCTTGCTCCCCTCAGCATGTTGGAGTTTTCAGTATTGTGTCATGGTTTTCAGTACTGGCTGGAGGACCTTGGTAACTCTTGTGCATCCTCTTTCCTTGTATACCATTTCAGATGCTCAGTATCTTTTGTTCCAGCTCTGTCTTACCAAGTAGGAATGGTAAGACAAAAAGCAAATCCTTTCAGTGACAACTTGCATCTGTTATTTCCATTTTCACTCTAGTATCTATCGATTCCATCTGGAGACCATTAATATTTGTGCAACCCAGGACCAAAGCTAACACTAAATGGGAGTGATCAATTCTTTTCATTTTCTCACTTTTATGTCTTCCATCACTAGAAACTTCATTCTATCCTCCAGTGCTTTAGTATTCATTGCCCTTACACAGTTTTTCCAAGGATGGGCGTGAACAACAAATACCATTACATTTTTCTATAACATATTCTAAATATTGCTTGATTAAAATATTATGTATATTATCATTGGATTCCAGAATGGTTCCCAACACTCATATTCGGCAAACTTATTTTGGGTTGGCTGCTCTGTATCTGTCTCCTTGCTAATTAATGCTAAATGTACACCTTTGGATTATTTAATAAGTAATTTCTTTGCTTTTCCTCTTATCCAGGCATAAATGATGATAGTTTTTCCGTTAATAATTCTACTTTCTATTATATTTTTATACATTTCTCATGTTCATTATAGGTGCATTTCCAACACTGTATTGATGGTTTGGTGTTCTTTTTACACCTTTTACACCTGTTCTTTTTTAAACTTCTGATTTTCTTCCTAATCCTGCTCTTGTGAATCATCTGTATTGAAATTATCTTTCAGTATCTTGCTGCATGTGTCTCTGACCTATGCTTCTCATCTCAAATCCATGGCATACACAGTTTTTATTTTCTGACTTTGAATTTTATTCAGCTGTTATTTTAAGAGCTCCAAACAGATCTGAGATTTTAAAAGGTTGAAGCAAAAGTAGTTCATGGGAAAATAGAAAGGTGAATACAGTACAAAAGATCCAAATGTGTCTTTGTTATCATGGAAGAGGAAAAAAATCATTATTATTCACTTGACATCTTCCTGTCCCCTTTTAAGCTTTTGAAGCTCAGTTCTATGAAGTTTATAGTCATAACAAGCAGCCTGTCCTATGGCTCTCTTTCCATCACTTCTACTTCAATACTCCAGCCAGTGAAAAATTAAAGGGCAAGTATGAAGGCAAATGTCAAGCCATTGTACATCACCAGGGTTTAATCACAACATTTAGCATATTTCATGTCTGATTTATTTGTCTATTTTGTGAATTTGAGCCTGCAATCCATGTTTTCTATATATCATATTGAAGGATGAGAGTTTTAACCACATGTTAGATCATAAAAACAGCACAATACTAGTTCTGTTGTTTCCTAAACACACAGATACATGAACACACACTTTAGTAATCATATATTTATTGAACTGAACACCTTAATATTAAGGAGCCCATATTTCTTATGATATTGCCAAACTTTTCAAGTCTTGCTGCTTCTATTTATATCAGTTCCTAATTTTTCCTCTCTGCAATTATTATCATTTGGTGAAGCTTTCCTCTCTCTATGTTAAAATATGACTCATCAAACATTATCAGCAAAACTTAATGATAAAACAAAGCTAACTTCATTCTTTGCATGGAAAAGTAGAACATTAAGAAATTCTTGACAGGGTGTCAGAAGGAGTCAGATATGTTAAGAATTGAAAATTTGGTTTAATTCAGGTCTTTCAGTGCAAGAACTTGAGAAGAAGTAGCTAAAACTTACAACAGTCCTGAATTGATAGAAAAAAAAATGAAGATTTTTAAGGCAGAGATTCAAAGTATGTTAAGGTACAAACTCAACAATAGTCTTGACAGGGTGAACAAATGCTAAGAAACACTATATAGGCTGAGCATTGAGAATGATAATTTTGTCTCTCACCTTGTCTTCTTTGTGTGTTTGTTTTTGTTTTGTTTTTTTTTTTTTGGTACGGGGGGATGGGGGATCGAACTCACGACCTTGCGCTTACCAGGCAGGCACTTAAGCCACTGAGCTAAATCCCTGGCTCTCATCTTGTCTATATCCTTAAAGAGTTAAAATATTTGAAAATAGATGTGCTCTTTCTTACATCCTCATCATATTTCTAGGATGAAATTTCAAAAATATCAGTCTTAATTCTTGACATTTTTGTGCTGTCAAGATACATCTCATGTGAAGAACAGTTTTACTTTTTAGCCTATTGCAGTTTTTCCTGTGCTATTAGTAGCTACACTGGGAATTCAGCACACTCACACTTCTTTAAGCAGCATCCTAGCATTTTGTTGTTGGGGATGTTTCGTTTTGTTTTAGTCTTTTGGTGAAGTGGTACACCACTAAATTGAGCAGTTCATTTCTGATATTATAGGTGTTAAGAAAAAAGCATTCTTATATATTTTAGGATGAGAGCTATTTATTCGTAACTTACACCTAGTAGTTCTATTTCCATAGAAACAAGGCAAATACCTCTCTTATAAATTACCATCAAAACTGAAGATATTTGGTAGTTTTGATTTTTCACTTGTTCTATAAAACTTTTAAGTTTATTTTAGGACCCATGTTTGGGTTACTTTACCATTCCTATTGTCCTCTTCACATTTTCAATATTTCTTCCCAAGCTAGTTGCTTAGACTGAATACTACTCTGAAGAAAGTTTTGTTGGACTGTAGATTGGGAGTAGAACTGTAACTTCTTTGGACCTGGATATGGTTTGTGAAATAAAAGGTTGGACTGTCATATGTGAAATAACCATATCTCACATTAAACTGTGTAAATGTGAGTTTCCACAAGAACCAGAGGTTTGCCAAGAGTTTCTGTGAGCTCACGTGTGATCATAGGTGTCAATGTAGTCTAATCGTTAAACAAATAGTAAAGATTTAAACTCAGCTGTCAATTGACAGTTGAACAAAACTGAACTTGCTAATCTTCAGTTTTAAAATTTGAAAATAGGATTTAAAAATTCTTATCTTGATGGATATTGTGAGAATTCATATTAGCAAATATATGCCAGTACCTTGTATATGATATACACTTGATAAAAGTTTAACATTTATTATGGTTTATATCTAGATGTCTCCCCAAATGTCTCATGTGCTCATTAGTGGGCTTTTTTGAGGTGCTCGATCTAAGATGTGTGAATGTGGGTTAATTGTGTGTACATGGGCTTAGTCCACTGATTAGTTAGCATTGTTCTGGTTGTGGGAAATGGGAAGCTCCACCCTGTATGTGGGTGTCACCAAACAATAGGGTTGTAGCCTGAATAGAATACAAAGGGAAAGATGGCTTGCAGGCTTGCTGCTTCCTGTCTGCTATACCATGGACTGTTTCTCCTCTGTGATCCCTCTGTGCCATGCCACCCTGTCTTGGACCCAACTGACGATGGACTGACACCTAGACAAACTGTGAGCCAAAATCAGTCTTTTTTCCTTTAACCCGTGGGTGTCATGTATTTGTCTCAGCAATAAAGTAGTAACTAACACATTATTTATTATATTTTAAGTAATTCTGTTTAAAAAAAACTGTGGTTATAAAAATGATACATGTATTTTATTTAAACATTCTCCACAGTAAAAAATAAAGAACAATTTTAGCTCCTAGAGATTATCACTATCAGAATTGTAACCATTATCTTCTAGATCTTTCTGTGCATGTATGTACATACACTTGCAAAATTAGTGAGATGAAGTATTGCATAGATGAAGAGCACTGCCTGTATATTATTCATTACTTAAATGTTCTTTTTTCTTGATGTTTGCAAATCTGTAATGAAAGTCAGAAAACTTTCTGTAATTATCTATTAGGAAATATTTTATTTAATCTTATAGACCATACACTATGTATGTTTTACATAGTCTTTTGTGCTATTTTGTTATTACTGTGTAATACTTTAAATATATTGGAAGTATTTCCTAGATTGCAGATTATGCAAAACTAGGCTAGGGGCCAAATTTGGCTTGTGGGCAATACCTGGTCTATATCTTGATTTTTTTTAAATAGCTAAGTTTTTAAATGTTTCACATTTATTAAGCCTTTCAACTATTCAAATTTTCTCAAATTTTAAGTAACTCCAAAGTGAACATTTTATGTAAGAATTATAGAGCAATTTTAAATTTTTTTGATATATGTTAACATTTATTATTTTTTTGGTACTGGGAATCAAACTCATGACTTTTGCTTGCCAGATAGGCACTTATGCTCCTGAGCTAAATCCTTGGCTCCACATTAAAATATTTTTAAGCTAAATATAATACATTAAAGCAAGGACCTGTTTCTGTCATCTAAATAATTAGTTATTCTCCATGGCTTCTAGTTAGTGAAGATGACTTAGAGGTCCTTAATCTAATCTTTTTTTTTAATTTTAAAGAGAATAAAACAAAAGAGGGCAGAACAAAGCAGATCAGAACAGAACAACAAAAGCAGCACAACACTTTACAATAAGACAACCGGACATTAACAGTAGCTATCAAAATATCTCTTTCTCTGCTATAGTTGAGCATAGTGTCAAATACAATAATATCAAACATAACACAATAGTATAAAACCATTCAAGAGAGTGAAAGAGTTACAGGACATTCTGAACCGAATAACTATGATCAATGGCTAGTATAATATCTCATTCTGAATAAAAAGATTTGTTTATACTATCACATATATTGAAATCCCAATAAGACACAACATGATAGAACCGATGGTAATAGCAGAGTAGAAGCATGGTAGGACTTCTAAGCAAGACGATGTTAAATCAGCAATGGCTGCCATAATGTTTTGTTTTCTTCAAAACAGCTGTTCATACCATCACGCATAATAAAGTCAAACAAAAGAGAATAAAATCATTCTAACTGATGTATGAAACACTGAAAGGCTTCAAAGCAATAAAATGGGAAATCATGATTACCATAAAATCTTATATACTCTTACCAACTCTCATACTAGGGAGACTATACGGTATTTACACATGTGAGTTTGGTTTATTTTGCTTATGAGTATGGTCTCAAGTTGTGTCCATTTATTTATAAATATCTCAATGTGATCATTCTTTATAGCTGAGTAGTACTCCATTGTATAAAAATACCACAATTTTTAATCTAGTCTTTTCATGAAAGCAGAATTACATTCATAATTATATATATGTGTATATATATATATATACACACACACACACACACACACATACATACATACATACATACATACAATTTTCTTTCAGTACTGGAGATTGAACCTTTGGTCTCCACACACTGGATAAGCATGGTGCTAATGAGCTCCATCGCCAGCCATTTTATTTTTTGTTGTAAAACAAGACCTGCCTATGCTACCCAGGAAGATTTTGAACTTGTGATCTTATTCCCTCAGCCTCTGGAATAGGTGGCATCAATGTACCAC
>PVJX010044352.1:0-13232 GCA_004027295.1 Dolichotis patagonum
AGCTATTCCGCTTCTAGGCATATTTCCAGAAGAACTGAAAACATCGTACCACAGTGATTTATATGCACCCATGTTTATAGCAGCACAATTTGTAATAGCCAGATCTTGGAAACAACCTAAGTGCCCATCAACTGAGGAATGGATAAAAAAGTTGTGGCATTTTTATACAATGGAGTACTACTCAGCTATAAAGAATGATCACATCGAGATATTTATAAATAGATGGACACAACTTGAGACCATTCTCTTAAGTGAAATAAACCAAACTCACAAGGGTAAATACCATATAATCTCCCTAATATGAGATTTGATAAGAGTATATAAGACTTTATGGTAAGCATGAGGCCCCATCTCATAGCTTTGAAGTCTTTCAAAGTTTTCAATCATCAGTTGGAATGGTTTTATCCTGTTTTGTTTGACTATATCATACATGATGATATGAACAGCTGTTTTGAAGAAAACATTAGGACAGCCATTGCTGATTTAATATTATCCTTCTTAGAAGTCCTACCATGCTTTTTTTTGTTCTATTACCATTGATTCTGTCTACCACATTGTGTCTCATTGGAATTTGAATATGTGTGATAGTTCAAACAAATTTTTTCTTTTTTATCAAAAATGAGATATTATAATACCCATTGATCATTTTCTGTTATTCGGTTCAGAAAGCCCTGGAATTCTTTCACTATATGCATGGCTTTATACTATTGTGTTATGTTTCATATTGTAATTGAAACTATGCTCAACTATAGCAGAGTAAGAGATATGGTGTTAGATACTGTTGATGTCCAGTTGACTTAATGTAAAGTACTGTGTTGCCTATGTTGTCCTCTTCTGATCTGCTCTGTACTGCCCCCTTTTGTTTTATTCTCTTTTAAATAAAAAAAAAAAAAGAAAAGAAAAGAAAGGCTGATGCTGATACTGTTTGGAGAATTTTTATGCCCATATCTTCTATTCTAAATAACTACTTTGAAGATAACAATACATAGTGTATTAACTATAGTTATTCTCCTATATTGTTTTGAAATTTTATTGTATTTTTTCCAAAAAAATGGCATGGGACATTATATCATACTGTATACATCTTGAATCTTTCTTATTTTATCTTAAAGCATTGTAATAATACATAGTAATTTTACAAATTAATGGGCTTCCCTGTGACATTTTCATACATACATATAAATCATGCTTTGACCAAATTCTAATCTCCCTACTTCCCTCTTCTACTTTCCCAGTCTCCCTTCCCTCCACACTGCTTTTTAAATGCTTCTTCTCACACATAATACTGTACCACTGTGCTTCCTTTAGCTGTCAATCTGTAAAAGAAAAAAATGCAACCTCTTTCTCTTCTGATCACCAATGCTGAAGACAATGTCTACTAGGAAATGGTCAAAGATGAAGTCTGTCATGAAGTTGTCCTAACTCATGCCAGTAAGAGGTATAAGTGTGGTCATCTCTTGGCCAGATATCACCTAACTCCAAGTGCAGGAAACCAGGGAAATATGGGTGTTCATGCAGCCCCAGGAGGCCAATGACTCATTAGCCCTCATTAATTAAATTGTCCCTGTGATATAGTACCCTCCCAGCCATTCAGATCCCTTGGGGGAAACAAGTAAGTGTCAGGAACATTCTCAGCCCTGCCCCATGAAATTCCCCTGTTCTTGAAGAAGTTTTCATGACTATTTAGCTTTGAGACAAAGAGGGTGTCTCCCAGGAGTGTGGTTCTGATGCAAATCCCTATCACCATATAGTCACAGTATGTAGGGTCTCCAAGTAACAGAAGACAGAGGTGCACAGCCTCAAGGAACTTGGGGCTGAATTGGTTACCTGGTTGTAAACAGGCTATGGAGCTAGACAAAGTTCTGTTTCAAAAGAAGCACAGTCAGTCACACTAAATAATGCTATGAGGCAAAAAATAAATTATTAGAGAAAAGATTGTGAGAAGACCCTGGCAACTGTTTGTGGGACTGGAATGTTCTGCTCTAATGAAAATTACAGATATGGGCACTTAATCTTGAGGATATAGCAAACACTGGATCAAAAGTTACTTGGGGGTATTCATGACTGGTCTTTCATAATCTCTTGACCTAGTATTTTTGGGATGCTTCATTCCACCCTTATTGCCTGACTTAACTCTCATACCAGGAAAGTCTCACTTGCTAACTGTTCATTAAACTTGGAATCAATCGTTCACCTTCAATGCCAAATTATCTCAGTTTGGACAGAAAATTAAAGCATTACTGTACCTTCAATGAGAATTTTCATCAATGTCTTGATTATAGTTATGATTTTTATCTAGATACAAGAGCCTGGGTCTCCCAAGAGCTTCAGGTGCTCATAGGTGAGGCTTTTGGAAGGTGATGGCAGTATGGGGGCTTATACATGACTTGTTGAGGTGGGATCTGATCATAAGAGGTGGGTCACTGGGTGGTGTTACTTGGAGGATTTAATCTCCCTTCTTGGCATCTCCTTTTGCTCTCTCTCTCTCTCTCTCTCTCTCTCTCTCTGCTTCTTCATTACCATGAGGTAAGCAGCTTTACTCTGCCCATGCCATTCCACCATGCTGACTATTCCTTGGAGCCAGTTGACCATGAACTGAAACCTCTACAAACTGTGAGCCAAAATCAACCTCTCCTGCTTTAAATCACAGATGTCAGGTGTTGTATCCCAGCAATGACAAAAATGACTCACCCAATCATAAAGGTAGGATTTAATCCCCATTAAGAAATAGAAAAATAAAGAAGTAATAACAACCAAGAAAGAAAGTATGATTGTTTTTCAATTACAGAAACCAAGACTTATGATTAAGAGACCTGGATAATGAGTAAAGAAAGTAAGAAGGATATACTGAAATACTTACATATAGTTACACATAGACGGTGACTATGATTTGAGTGGTTATCCATATACCAGAGATTTATAAGTAAATATGGATGTAAACACTATGACTACATATTCAGCAGTTCTTGTTGCCCGAGTTTGATTTTGCTGCTGCCTTCAGTTCTATAAAAGGATGGCACAGGTAGTGATATTAGGTTTTCATTCTGCTGACAGTTCTCCGCAGGGCCCTCTTGAGGGAGTAAAGGGTGATGACCAATCACCGTAACTGTTGTTCAGCAGTCAAAGATACTCCACATACAGTCTATCTAAAAACTCTTGATACATGTCAGGCAGTTTCATCTTGGGCAGATGTATAGCTTTAAGTCTGGAGGGGACAAAGCCAAAATAATAATTAATTTGTCATAGGTCAAGTAATAGGATTGACATAATAATTATGAATACAGTCAACAAAGATTTCCACCAGGAAGAACTAGTAATAGCTTTCCATAAAGAGGAAAAGGATAAGGCCCAGGGAACTTCACAGTCTGACATGCCATTGATTTGTCATCTAACATCTTGAACAGTTATTAAGATATTAGTAAAAGGATTAGGAACTTATAACATTTAATTTTTGCAATTGCCCAGTAGCCACACTTTCATGCCCTTATACTACTGTTAGAATATATAATGCCATCCAATTTTAGAGGATAGCCTGTCTATTTATTTTACTTTGTTATTTAGGAGAGACCAGATATAGTGTCATTTAAGGCCCACTGAGAATAGTTAAGGCCTCAATATGTGTCATATAGCCCTCTCTCTGGACAAGGTCAATCTGGTGGATACCAGTTAAAGAAACCTAAGAAAAATCTAGTACACTTGTTATTTGTTTTGTCTGTATGATTACTTGGGGTTTGGCAAACTCTAGGCAAGAATAAACAAATTTCCCAAGAAATTAGAACATATATAATTAAAGCATGAGCAGTAGAATGGACAGGTAAGTGCAAAAACTGTTTTTAAGGGACTGGAATAGCAACTGTAACCCTCTGACTCTTAGACACCTTTACTGACAGAGTATGATATTTTGTCATAAATCCCTCTAGTTTTAATTGTAATTATCTCCAAAACTTTGATGACTTATAGCAATTAGTACATTATTTTTGACCCATGAAAAATTCTCAAGTTATTGTACATAGACAAAAATATATATATTGTGCTTGTAAAACCAGTCTAAGCATCATTTAATTAGATGGCAACCTAAATATTACAGACAAGAGAACATCTCTCCCTAGGATGGTAGCTGGACTTTTAGTCATAAATAAAAGGAATAAGTGAAGAGAAAATTTATCCCAGTTATAGCTTAAGTGTTTTTTTTTTCTGGTGACCTTATTGAGGCATGATGGCTGGAAGAAAGGTAAGAGTTGGAGAAGGATAAAGAGACATGTGCCAGTGTTCAGCAATAAGCTTGTTTTTTTTGTTTTTCCTCTATAGTCATGATTACACATGGTTCCTCCTTAGAGATGACAGTTCAGCCAGACAGAGGAGGCAGGGTACTCAGGGACCTTTAGTCAGCTGGAAAGATGAATCTGATCTCTTGGGTCTCCTCCCTCCAATGGCCTTCCAGTGGCCACATTTGCAGCCAGGGTACAGGGTAGGGGGCCACTTAAGGCAGTCCCTCTTAAGCTGGTCTGGCTTTCCACAGTAGTTACATCGAAGGCTAGTCATTGAACACTTGTTGGAACCCCGAGAATCAGAATTAGGGTCTGGTTTTTATGGGGTTTTTTGTAATCGGGGATTGAGCTCATGATCTAGCACTTGCCAGGCAGGCACTTATGCCACTGAGCTAAATCCCCAGTCATCTGTTTTGTTTTTTAACTGCAACAAAAGGGGCTGCTTTTTGGTCTCTTTTTCCTCCTTGGTATTCTCCCAGTCTCAATTAAAGAATTCTACAGAGGCAGCTTTTTTTAATGTATCAAGTGAATTATCTAAAGGAAAAGCTACCTTATGTAAATTTTTCTTAATATCTAGGGTTAACTGGATAATGAACATGTCTATAAGTATAATCTGTCCTTTTAGTGAATCAGGAATTGTGGGCATATGTTTTACCAGTGCCTCTCATAAACAATCAAAGAAGGCAGAAAACTTTTTTTGTTTCTTCTGATAAACAGTTGACAATTTAAAATAGCTAGAGGAGAGCTGGAGATTTAGCTCAGCAGCATAAGCACCTGGTCTGGCAAGCACAGGTCATGAGTTTGATCCCCAGTACCAAAAAAGAATAAAAAATAAAAATAACCAGGGGCTTGGTTTCTGTCCTTCTTAGACCTTCATGAATACACACTTGAAAATGTCTCCTGCTTTTATCTCCTGCATGGCTGTTTGGCCAGCTGGGGTCTTGGGTGTGTACTGGTTGGGCTCTAGTAGGAATTGGTGGTTACCTTGACTGTCTACCTTATGGCTGTCCAAAATTTAAAATATGATATTTATCCAAAAATATAATAGCAGCTTGTAATGCTGCTTATCTCATTAAAAATCAATATTTAATTTAAGATTAACATTATATCTTTCCAGTCTAGCTTGTAGGCCTAAGTAAATCCTCTAAAGACCTCAATGTATTTATTAGGGTCATCTGAAAATTTTCTATATCTAGCTTGATCTGCTTTAGGTCACTGAGAGAAAGAGACATATGAATATGAGTAGTCTCATGTTGATTATAATTATACTTTGAGAACAATAAGAATTATTTCTTAATGTAAATTTTGAACATAAGGCAATTCTGACCATTTTCCTTCTTTTTTACAGTATAATGCTAGTTGTAGAGTAGCATCATAATTAATACTCCCCTTTGCATTCCATTTTGGCTCTAGAGGGTATGCAGGCCATGCACATGTGCAGAAAATTATCAAATGGCTCTCTTTTTAAAACATAAATGGCTCTTTTATAAGCAAAAGTTATAAACGGTCTCAACTGTAACAGTAATATTTAAAGAAGGAAGCATAATTTTGTAAAAACTATTGTTTTTTGTTCTTTGAAAGACAGCATATACCAGAAAGTGAGTCATAAGTAGTTAGACTGCTTCTCAGGCTCCAGATCACCTTTAGAGACAGATAGAAGTAAGACTGACTTGAGGAATTTTACCCTGGTCACAGGGCAAAGAAGTCTCCAAGACACTTGCATTATTTATCTAATCACCTAGATAACCTTTCCCAGAAGCAAGACAAAGTGGTAGCAAAAGACAGGAAGACCAGAGAAAGGAAATCTTCTCTTCTCATGCTCATGATAAATTATAGAGATATTTTACCACTGAGTCATCATTCTCAGCCTGGAGAGATGAAAATAGAGAATCTCAAGAGTTAAGATTGTCTCCTCACCAGCAGAAAATTAGACCAGAATGGAAACTAAAGGAAAACAAGCTTGACATTTCCTCTAGAATATATAGGAGGATCAGAGCCAGTCTGTGTCAGTGAAACCTGTCCTCGAGGTTTTAAGAATAGCCACCAATATCGCATCTTTTAACTGGTGGAAAGAGTCCCATGTTTTATTATATAAGCATGTATATTTTCTAACTATGAGAAAGACTTTCTTTAAAGAGAAAATTTATTTTATAAAAAACAGAAGCTTATATTAAAATTCACTAGGGAGTACTCTAATGTTATTCTTTCTAGCACTGTTGTCAAAGTCAAGCAAGTACCACCAGTAAATTCAGTAACTACTTCAAACTAAGCATATACAAGAATAGGAATAAAAATGTCTGATTAAAGTGTCATAATCTTAGAACCTCCCCACATTTTAAACTTAAATTTATCATCATTTAAAAAATATATAAGTGGCAAATCATTATCAGCTATAAGAAATGGACAAAGACATAACATAATTGAAGCATAAAAATCTATTATCTAAATGAGTCCCAATACAGAATCTCTGAAGCAAAAGTGAACTCTTATCTCCACCTAATGATTTCAGTGGAAGACCTCTACATAATACAGGGAAAACAAATTCCCAACCTGCTAGATGTCTGGTAGAGTTTGAGCTCTTTAAAATTGAAGAATTAATTTTAGGAACAATAGAGGCTAAAAGCATAATATGTTTACTAATGTAATAAAATTTCCATCTGAAACAGACAGAGGAGAGTCCAAGTGAGTTACACACTGACAATAATGCTAAACACTTCTCATTCAAGAAATACACCAGAGTGATCTACATAAAAACACTGTTAAAAGTAGCCCTGATGAATGATTAGTCTTTCCAGAGATTTATATGCTTTCAATTTCTATGCCTAAAAAGTTAGACTTTTTCTTGGCCTAATAAATTTTCTTCAAAATTTATCCTTTTTTTGTTAAAATGTTATATAGCTACAAGTTTTAACCTACCCCCTCTTTATTTTACTCAGTGCAGATTATTCTCATAAATGTATGTGAAGCATATTTGTTATTTTGATTCTTTTTCTTCTTCTTCTTCTTCTTCTTCTTCTTCTTCTTCTTCTTCTTCTTCTTCTTCTCCTCCTCCTCCTCCTCCTCCTCCTCCTCCTCCTCCTCCTCCTCCTTCTTTTTTGAGACAGTGTCTCACTCAGCTTACCAGGCTGCCTCAAACTTGCAACCCTGTGGGAGGTCAAGGTCCTGAGGTCTGGCTGGCTGCCCTGGCAGAAGAGGGAGTCTGAGTGCACTCCTTGGCACACTGATTAGAGCATCCCTGCCAGGGCTGCCCCTCTTGGAACCTGCCCCGCAGTGCATCCCCACCTTCCCTAAGCCTACTTCTGCCCTTCCTGAAGCTCAATCTCACCTTTCTACTTCAGCTTATATATACCCCTGCACTTCCTCAATAAAATTGGATCTGCGCCATCAGCCTGATCTCTGGAGTTGTCTCTCTGTCACCCCTTGCCAGTCCCCCGTGGCCCCAAAAAGGCTGCACAACCCTCCATAGGGCCACAGGTATACAGAGCTGCTCCAATTTGGTGCAAAATTCAATAAATTTCCATTATTTTTTTGTGAATCTGCCTTTTGTCTGCCTAATTTTGAGGGTACCAACTAAATAACCTCAGATATGTAAAAGAAAAAGTTTTTTTTTCCCATTCAATACCTAAACTTAAAGGGTTGCTTTAAGATATTAAATAATAAATGCCAGAGGATTAGACAATGATTCTCAATAGTAGTTGTTCATTTTAATCAGCTCCTGATTTTTCTAAATCTGCTGATGTACTGAACATGGTCTTGAACCAATTAAATCAAGATCTTTTACCCAAATGTCCTTTGGACATACTAACATAGCCAGGGCAGAAAGCTACTCTCAAGCAATAAGAAAATCATTCTTTAATGGCATCCTATTATCATTATTATCACAAATAATACCATATATATTAAAATTATAAATATTTAGTAACATTTGCTTCTGAACTCACTACAGATAAAATGAGGGTCTTTTTGCAGTCCCTGCACAATTGTATTCTCCTGTCCTTTAGGTGATGAAAGGCAAACAGTGTCACAAAGTTAATGGATGTGCTTTCTATCTAATTTTTTATGACACTAGAATTAATATATGAAGAGTCTTATTGAAAATTACCAAAAAGATCTCCCACAGACCAGCATCGCGGCCCAAATCTTTGGGAAAAGAACCTCCTGGACACGTAGAGTGGCATGGGCTGTTTGGATTGAAAGTCTGTGGAGACCTGCATATTGGCCCTACTGTTTGGGACTGGTAGGCCCGCCCTTCATCCAAAGGGAACTTCCCAGAGACCAGCATCTGGGCCAGGTCGGTTTGGGCCCAAAGCCCCGCCCTTCAGCCCCAGGAAATCTCCCGGAGACCAGCATCACGGCCTGACTCTTTGGGACCAGAAACCTCCCAGACACACAGAGAGGCCTGGGCTGTTTGGAATGAGAATTTTGCAGAGACTGGCATCTTGGCCAGGTCTGTTTGGGACCGGGAACTTTTCAGAAACCAGCAATTTGGCCTGACTCTTTGGGACCTGTGGGCCCACCCTTCACTCCGAGGGAACCTCTTAGAGACCTGCCTGGGACAAAGTACTGTGGCCTGGCCTGCCTGAGATTCCACATGCTCCAGGGTTGACCACACCCAGCATTCACCTTAAAACTTAGGGAGCCAGGAGCCCACAGATGGCAGTTAGGACCCCGTGAGGAAGCCAAGAGCCTGTGAGGGAGCCACTGACCCTCCAGGAACTGAGGGTGCAAGAGGAAATTCACCACAAATGCAGAGAAAGCATTGGAACAATGTTTGAAGCAAGGAAATATAGAAAAATGACAAGAGAAAAGACCAAAAGGCAGGCTAAAAGCTCTAGTGCTCCCCAAGAAAGCTTGGAAGCCATGTACATAGAAGAAAAAAGAAGCAATACACCTGAAATGTCTGAAATGATATCAAATGAAATAAATATGCAAATAGGGAAAGCTATGGATAAATTCAAATCAGAAATACTTGCCCAGGTAAAAGAAGAATTGATAAAAATTGTGAAAGAAATAGTGAACACATCTAGTGAAAACACAGCTAAAAAATTAGAGGAAAAAAGCAAACAGATAGAATCTCTGAATGAACAATACAAGAAACAAACAGAATGCATAAAGCAGATTCAAAGAGATATACAGGAAATCAAAAATTCTATTGAAAGCTGTAAAAACCACTTCAATGAAAGTGAAGACAGAATTTCAGACCTTGAAGATAAAATTGCAGCCAGTGAGTAGGAAAGACAAGTTCTTTTAAAAATAACAAAGAATCAGGAAATAACATTCAACACCTGCAAGATGATGCAAAGAAAAATAACATAAGATTAATACGAATTAATGAAAAAGAAGGGGACAGCCCAAATGACATCAAGAGGATATTTACAGAAGTAATAGCTGAAAACTTCCCAAACATGAGAACAAAAACTGACATCTGGATAAGTGAAGCATATAGAACTCCAAACAGCCATAACCAAAATAAAACTACACCCAGACACATAATAATCCCCATCCCAAAAATCCAACAAAAGAATAGAATACTAAAAACTGTTAGAGAGAAAAGAGAGATCACCTATAAAAGAAAACCTATCAGAATCTTGGCAGACTTCTCACCACAAACAATGAAATCAAGAAGATCATGGAGTGAAGTCTTTCAGATCCTAAAGGAAAACAACTTCCAACCCAGACTGACATAGCCTGCAAAACTGTCCTTCAAAATGGATGGAGAAATAAGATACTTCCATGATGAAGAACAGTTGAAGAACCTCATGAACACCAAACCAACCATACAAAGAATACTGAAAGACATTCCAGATACACACAGGTTAGAACAACCAAGCAAAGCAGACAATTAAAGAGAATGGAAAACTAAAGACACAACAGCAGAAAGATAATATGTCAACAATAAACCAATATATAACAGTTACAACCATTAATGTAAATGGCTTCAACTCACCAATCAAAAGAAACAGACTGGCAGAACGGATCAAGAAACAACATCCAAACATATGCTGTCTACAAGAAACCCATCTAACCCAAAAGGACACTCATAGACTGAAATTCAAGGGATGAACAACAATACTTCATGCAACAGGAAACCAAAAAAAAAAAAAAAGCAGGATTAGCAAACCTGTTTGCAGACAATGTGAATTTCAAACCAAGAATGATCCAAAGAGATCATTAATGATCCAAAGAGGTCACTACATACTAGTTAGGGGAAAACTTCAAGAGGAAGAGATATCAATCTTAAATATATATGCACCAAATTCCAGAGCACCCAGCTATATAAAGCAAATACTAACAGAAATCAAAATTCAAATAAGCAATAATACAATTATACCAGAGACTTTAACACACCATTGTCCCAAAGGGACAGATCAACTAGACAGAAAATCAGCAAAGACATAACAGAACTGAATTACACCTGTGAACAAATGGACTTGATAGATGTATGCATAGTGTTCCATCCAACAACATCAGAATACACCTTCTTCTCAGCTGTACATGCGACATTCTCTAAAATAGACCACATACTGGCCCACAGAACATATTTAAGTAAATGAAAAAATTGAAATTGTGGTATTCATGTTATTGGATCATAGTGCTGTGAATCTAGAAATTAATGATAAAAGAAATTGCAAAAAACCTACAAGCACATAGAAATTGAATAATACACTCTTGAGCAATCAGTGGGACACAGAGAAAATTAAAGAAGAAATTAAACAATATCTAAAAGTAAATGAAAATACAGACACAACTTACCGGAATTTGTGGAATGCAATGAAAGCAGTCCTCAGAGGAAAATTTATTGCATTGAGTTCCCACATCAGGAAGACCCAACAAACACCAATAAACAACCTGATGCTACAACTCAAACATCTAGAAAAAGAAGAGCAAGCCAAGCTCAAAGCCAAAAGAAGGGAGGAAATTATAAAGATTAGAGCAGAAATTAATACAATACAGACTAACAAAACAGTACAAAGGATGAATGAATCAAAAAGTTGGTTCTTTGAAAGAATAAATAAAATTGATAAGCCCCTGGCCAACCTTATTTAAAAAAGGAAAGAAAAAACTCAAATTCATGCAATAAGAAATGAAAAAGGGTGAAATTACTACAGACTCAGTGGAAATACAGAAGATCATCAACACCTACTTTGAAAACCTCTACTCTCATAGGTTCGATAACACTGAAGAAATAGACACATTCCTAGATACATATGAACTACCAAAGCTGGATCAGGAAGATGTACAACTGCTGAATAACCCAATTTCTATTACTGAAATCGAAAATGTAATTAAGTCCCTGCCTACAAAGAAGAGTCCAGGCCCAGATGAATTCACTGCAGAATTATACAAAAAATACAAAGAAGACTTAACTCCAACACTCCTGAAACTCTTCAATAAAATTGAAAAGGAAGCAATTCTGCCTAAATCATTCCTGGAAGCAAATATCACTCTAGTACCAAAACCAGAGAAAGACTCAAACAAAAAAAGAGAACTATAGGCCACTCACCCTAATGAACATAGATGCAAAAATTCTAAATAAAATATTGGCAAACAGGATGCAGCAAATCATCAAGAAGATTATACAACACAACCAAGTAGGATTCATCCCAGGAATGCAGGGATGGTTCAACATATGCAAAAGCAAAAATGTAATCCACCATATCAATAGAGCCAAAAGGAAGAACCACATGATCATCTCTATAGATGCAGAAAAAGCTTTTGATAAAATCCAACACTCATTCATGATAAGAACCTTACAGAGAATTGGAATAGAGGGTCTTTATCTCAACATGGTACAGGCTATCTATGACAAACCAACAGCCAGCATCATGTTAAATCGTCAAAAACTGAAAGCCTTTACCTTAAAATCAGGCACAAGACAAGGATGTCCATTATCACCACTGTTATTCAACATAGTACTGGAAATACTAGCCAGAGCAATAAGACAGGAAAGAGAAATAAAAGGAGTAAAAATAGGAAAAGAGGAAGTTAAATTATCATTATTTGCAGATGACATCATACTTTATCTAGAGGACCCCAAAACTCTAGAGAAAGACTCCTAGATATAATTAACAAATTCAGCAAGTAGCCGGATACAAAGTCAATACACAAAAATCAATAGCATTTCTATACACTAACAACAAAAGTACTGAGAGAGCAATAAGAGAAACTACACCCTTTACACTAGAATCCAAAAAAATGAAATACTTAGGAATTAATCTCACGGAAAAAAAAAGAAATTAATCTCACGAAAGAAGTAAAAGAACTGTACAGTGAAAATTATAATATCCTGAAAAAGGAAATCGAATAGGAACTCAGAAAATGGAAAGACATCCCCTGTTCATGGATAAGAAGAACAAACATTGTAAAAATGGCCATTCTCCCAAAATTACTATACAGATTCAATGCCATCCCAATCAAAATGCCACTTACATACCTCAAAGATCTAGAGAAATCACTCCTAAAATTCATCTGGAACCAGAAGAGACCTAGACTAGCAAAGGCAATTCTAAGCAACAAAGGCAAGGCAGGAGGCATCACAATCCCCGACTTGAAATTATACTACAAATCCACAGTGATAAAGTCAGTATGGTACTGGAATAGAAACAGACCCGAGGATCAGTGGAATAGATTGGAAGATACAACCACAACCGCTAACTCACTCAACCAACTTATCTTTGATAAATGGGCCAAACATGCTCATTAGAAGAATGACAGTCTCTTTAACAAATGGTGCTGGAAAAATTGGCTGTCCATATGCAGAAGACTAAAACTAGACCCATGGCTATCACCATACACTAAACTAAAATCTAAATGGATCAAAATTCTAAATATTAAAACAGAAACACTAAAACTGCTGGAAGACAAAGTAGGTAAAAACCTCAAATACATAGGGGTAGGAAGAGAAATCATGAATAAGAACCAAGGTACACGGGAAGTACTTCCCAGAATCAATAACTGGGACCA
>PVJX010044353.1:0-13253 GCA_004027295.1 Dolichotis patagonum
TTTGTACCGGGGATCAGGGATCGAACTCACGACCTCGTGCTAGCCAGTCAGGCGCTTAAGCCACTGAGCTAAATCTGAGGCCGCCCTTTCTGTCTTGTGAAACACATAAGTCATGAATCAGGTAGAAAGCAATGTCTAAGAAATGTTTTAGTAGAAAGGAGCTCACTCTTACAGAAACGGATGGAGAAAGGACGCCAAATGTAGGAGACATTTCCGCTGCACAGTCTGGACAGCTGTGAAAATGGTCAGTGTTTCAATCAACTCGAGACTGCTGGAGGCATCTCCTTTCCTTTCATGGTTTTCCTAGTTCGTGGCTGTGACCGGGGTGCCCTGAATTCGTGTTCCTTGTCCTGAACCTTGAGCTAGACTGTCTGACAGACTTTCAGAAATGTGAACAACACTTTCATGCTCTGAATTTTGTTCTCAAAGGAAAGAAGAATATAACCCCATCAGGTCTAATGACCCTCGCCCTCGAGGCCCCTCTGGTAACTGTTGTAGCAGAGTATTCCAGCTACTGTCACCCTCAAATACGGGTTGCCTGAACAGAACAGTTAGAAAGCTGATGAAGTAAAATCAAAATCAGTAATTTCTTTCACAGCCTTTAAAAAGTTTCCCTTGCACACAGTGCTTCACTCAGGAAATGTTTCTCTTCTACTGGCCTGTGTGTTTGTGCACGCATGTGTGCACGTCGTAGATTATTTTTAAAGCTTGCAGTCGAAGAAGAGATGTATTTTATCACCTCCTCTTCTAGGGCTCTAGGCTCATAAAAATCCAGAGAGGCCCCAGTTGTACCCAGTTCTTTCTTTCCCAGCCCTTCTGCCCATTTGAGACTGACAAAGTGCCATCAAGCACAGATCTGGGCTGGGTGGAGAATGAGTCTTGTCCTGAGAAAAGGCAGGCAGAGGGGTCAGGGATTTAGCTCAGTGGCTTAAGCGCCTGCCTGGCAAGCGCAAGGTTGTGAGTTCAATCCCCGGTACCAAAAAAAAAAAAAAAAAGGCAGGCAGGGAACCTGATTCTGTTCTTGTTCAATCTCTGCTGCTGAGGATGAAAGCAATTATTATGGCTGATACATTGTGCCAACTTACAAAGTTTAGAAATTTAACTGAGAGACTCAGTAGGGAGCCAGGGTTCTTACTTTGTAAATATCCTCATCCTGTATAGAAGGAGAGCACAGAGATTTTGTGAGTGCTACACCCACCCTAGGGGGAGGTGGACTGCATACACTAAAAGGGAGGAAAAGAGGCTTGCTCTTTCCCCTTCTTTGCTCTGGCTGATTTTGCTCTGGCTGCTGCCTTGAAGTGTTGCCCCGGTGCCATGCCAACCTGCCCCAGAGCCAGCTGATTATGGACTGAAACCTCCACAAACAGTGAGCTAAACAAACCCGCTTTCCAAAAATGGGTGTTGAGTGTTTTGCACCAGCAATGAGAGAAAAGTAACCAAGATAGCGATATTGGACAACTTTCTTGGTCTCCATCTGTGAAATGAAAGGGTTGGACTGATGGATCTCGAAAGGCTTTGGTCCTTTCCTAGGGTGTGAAAAGCTGGGAACCAGATAAAGGAACAAGCAAAGAGATAGTTTTGTAAGGTAATATATAATAGTCCCAAAAGGCTTTATATATGTTTACAACAAGAATATTTTTGTATAAGTACTTGGTTTTAATGCCTTATACTATACTTTTATAGTCATAGTAAAGATTGCACATGCTTACTCAGTTTTTTTAAAAAAATACATTTTTATAGGGACCTTCAAGAAAAAAAAATTCTTTATAATTTTTCTTTCATCTTACCCCCAACTTTCTGTACCTCCTACTCATACTGGGGTCTGCTTGTATCTTTGCTCAATTCACATCTTCAGGACCACAAACTAGAATGTCTGTGGTTATGTACACTAGTTGGTTAAGCCTACTATTCTGTTCACACTATTGGAGATTATTTTCATTGTCTGGTAACATTTTCTTAACCTTAACATCCCTTTTTGTCATAGTAGCTTACTACTCATAATCTGTCTCAGTTTTACTAAGCATTCACTTTTTTTGCCATAATGCTTCCAGTATCTCAACTTTCATGTAGTAATACAACATTAACCACCCACCCTTCATGTTTGCCAAATTGAAATTGATGCTGGATGATATTTTTGTTAAATAAATATTTTTATTTTTTTTAAATAGGTAAAACACTGGAAGATATACGTGTAGGAAAGGATTTTCTAAACAAAATCTCAGTTAAGCAAGAAATAGTAGCAAGAATCAACAAATGGGATTGTATCAACTAAAGACATCTGCACAGCAAAAGAACAGTGGGATAAAGAAGCAACCCACAGGATGGGGGAAAAAATGTTGCCAACTGCTCCTTAGACAGAGGACTGATATCTACAATATACTAAGAACTCATAAAAAATTAAACCACCTAAAAAATAAAAGACCTAGAGAAGGGTAAGAGAAATAAACAGATACTTTAGAAAAAAAGAATACAGATAGTCAACAGATATGTTTAAAACATGCTCAATATCTCTGGCCATCAGAAAACTCCAGATTAAAACAAGCCTAAGACTTCATCTTACTCTGGACACGATGGCAATCATTAAGAAATCAGACACTAGCAAATGCTGGCGTAGCTGAGGTGAAAAGGGAACCCTTCTGCATTGTTGGTGGGAGTGTAAACCATCATGAAATCAGTATGGAGACTTCTCAAAGGACCGAAATTAGAAATTCCATGTGACTCAGCTAGGTACCTCCCCCAAAGAGCTTAAATCATAACACTACAGCGATACACGCATACTAATGCTTATAGCAGCACAACTTGTAATAGGTAATTCCCGGAAGCAGCCTGTTTAACCATCCATAGATGGCTGGGTAAAGTCTAGTGGAATAGTGAAGTATAATGTCTGAGTATAATGGAATACTACTCAGCTACAAAGAATGACAAATTTGAGACATTTGTAGGAGAATGCATGCACCTGAAAAATATAATGTTGAATGAAATAGACGAGACACACAAGCTTAAATACTGTGTGACATCTGTCATTTGAGTGAGACGAGGTACAAAGGAGGAAAGTGATACGGGGTGGATAGAAAGGGACCAGGGGACGGATCTCTTGCAACAGGGAAGCCGTCCAAGGGAACAAGGCTGAGGGGTGAGGAAGAGAAGGGGAAATAAGACTAAAGGTAAGCTATGTACAGGAACCGAATAACCCTCATGTAAATGCTACGTGTTACAACATAGGCTGAGACACACTATATCAACAAATATGAAAAGGGGGTAGGGGGAAAAGAAGGGGACGGGATGGGAAAGGAATTAAAAAGAAGAAAGCAAAAGCCATAATATGTGCACGCAACCACTCCCAAGCTGACTGTGTACTGCACAAATTGCAAACAACGCACGACTGAAAAGTGCTTAGAAATTGTTCTGATGACCTTGCAGGGGGTTGAACTCGTTCTGGGAAATGAATCACCCGCCCAGTGAGTTAAAATCAGTCAAGAGGCTAGTGACCTTTTGATTAAAAATTCTTACGCTTCAAAAATCTAGTCTAACAATGATTAACCGTAAATTGAGAGGGCATTTTCTCCACAGACTGCTGCGAGGCCTTTCACAGCAAGAGTCGAGTAACACTGGCAAGCTAAACTGTGACAACTGAATCATCTGAAACGGTTTCATGGCACAGGAGCTAATCAAATGCCATGCAGAGCCGCTCGAAGAATGGTCATTGTTTTGGAGAGGTGGGACCTGAGTATTAACAGAGTGCTCCGTCAGCAGGAGGTGACATTCCTCAAGCACATTATTGAGAGATTCGTCTTCAGTTGAAACTAGCCACAGGCATGGTGGTACATGCTTGCTGGGAGGCAGAGGCAGGAGGGTTCACATCCAACCTGGGCAATTTAGTAACTTAGTGAGAACCTGTCTCAAAAAAAAACAGAACAAAATGGCCACGGATGCACCTCAATGTGAAGGCCCTGGGTTCAATTCTCAGTACTGTAAAAGAGAGAGAATATAAATAAAAACTAAAGTAAAGAATAGATAATGGAAAGTAGGGTGATCTGTTTCAAATAGGAAGGGGAACAAGACATGGAGAGGGGAGAGAAGAAAGGGAAAAAAGATTTTTAAAAAGAGAATTCAAGGAATAAATGGAAATAGAGCTTTTTCAACGGAGAGGGGGTTAAGAGTTGGAAGGAACAGGGAAGGGTGGGAAGGGAAGAGAAAAAAATAGAGAACAAGAAAAGAGAATTAGCTGGGTGTAGTGGTACGCCCCTGTAATCCCAGCACTCAGGAGACTGAGGCAGGAGGATCATTGTGAGTTTGAGACCAATCTGGGCTACATAGTGAGCCCAAGGCCAGCCTGAACCAGATATCAAGATCCTGTCTCAGAAAGACCTTAAAAAAATAAAAGAGAAGATGTGTCATGTACATGTACAAACCCCTCACAATAAATGTAATCATTATGCACTGCAAATATGTACTACTAAAAAAATCCATTAATAAAATTTTAAAAAGCGAATGAGAGGATAAAAAGACAAAAGAAAGAAGTTAAACATGCTGTGTCTTACAATGATTAAATTTCGAGGAAATCACTTAGCTAAAAGGAAGACCGAGGAACTTTAATTTTATTCCACTTTTGGACTCTGACTTAGCCAGATGCTGAAGAAGATATCTGGTTATACTATAACCAGGGCCAAGGAGTCAAAGTAATAGAAAGAATTAAGGATAATAAACAGCAGTCAATGACATGGAAAACATGTAGCCCAGCGGCAGAGGTGGTGACTGTACAATGTCACTTCTTAGGGAAAGCACAGGCTTCATTTTATTATTTCATACCAGTTCCAGCCCAAACTTCCCACATTCAGCAAATATTACAGAAACGCTTCCAGAAAAATACAAGTCTGTTGGAAAAGTCTGCTCATTTACAGATGACCTCAGGATAAAGATGGCTTCCCTCGGCTCCCCAACATTCCTGTCAATCACCCTACATCAAGTCAGGGCCTCACCACTGATAATTTTGGTTGAAATTTTTGTTTTGCTTTTAGGGCTTGGAAACACTTCACCCAAAGCTCTCTGGGACTTTCAAGTTTGTGTTGCAATGTCTGCTGTAGTCATAACAGGTTTACCTTTGTAAGTGATTTTTTTTTTTTTTTTTTTTTTGCTTTTGTCTTACAGCTTTCAAAATTCTGTCCTTACGGTGGACTCCTGGGATTCAAATCTGATGTGTTGTGGGGAGTGTCTTTTTTGGTCATATGAGTTCGCGTTCTGTGAACCCGCTTACCTTTTTTCCTCACACTTGGAAAGTTTTCTGCTATGATTTCTGTAAACAGATATTTTTCATTCCATGTGTGCTGCCCTCTGATTTCTGTCTCACTCCTCAAGGTCTGAGACAATGTCCTCAAACTGATTGCTTCCACTGTGCATGCAGTCACTAGAATTCTTTATCTCTGGGAATGTTGTTTGGCCTTTACCCATGGAATCTATTTCTTGGGTAAATTTGCCACTCATGTTTTGAATAGTGTTGGTCCATGCTTTTAATTTCTTTGGTTTCTTCCACAACCGCACTGGCCAGTTTGTTCCTTCTGTCCCTTGGGTTAGATCATCTTTGAGCTCAGAGTTTCTTTGCTTCCTCTTTAATCATTTCATGTGACTCAGTTTCCTGCTGTTTGATTTTCTCTCCTTCGGTGCCCTTTGGATTTGCTTTGGGAGAGTCAGGAATCTTTGGAGGCATCATGGGTTTTTTTTCGTGTTCCTATTTTGTGTGTGCATTTGCACGTGCATGTGCGTGTGCATGTGTGTGTGTGTGCTGACTTGATCAAACAGAGTGAAGTGAATTTGTTGTTATGAGGATCTCTAGCTAGATTCTGTTTTCCAGCGATGTGGTCTTGGCCTTGTTTCTGAAGAGGTACTTACCGTCTCCCCCTTCGACCTGTTCATTTTAACTGGGTCAGATCCCTCGGCTCCATGACAAATTGACCCCAGTCCCCACTCCACCCTCCAAAAAAACTATAGACTCTCAAATTTTCAAGATCTTCCTATTTACTTTGAAGGTATAGTACCCCACTGCCATTACAGGGCCATCAGCAGCCCTCACTCCTTCACCACCATCTTGCACCTCAGCTTTATCAGATCCATGGTTCGCTGGTTTAACATCTATGTTTGCAGCACCAGCTGCAGAGAAGTTTTTAGCAAGTTCTTTTACAACCCTGAGCACTCAGTGATTATCTGAGGACGTGGAAGGAGGGTAAGTGCTCCCGAAGGCAACTGTTCCATCGTAACCTTTAGCAAAGCAGAAGCCACAGAGCAGAGGTCAGGACAGTCATTCTTCCACGTAGGCCATGAGGGGAACGAACACCCTGGGTATGCTAATGACCCGCACTGTCAGCTAGGGATGATCAGTGCCTTCTAGTTCAGACGGGGCAGAAAATCACCATCCCTCAGCATCACTGATTCCACGATTTGGCTTCTCTCCCCACTGTGTTTACTATAACAATTTGTCTCTCTCAGAAATATATGGTTCTCTTGGGACCACAGTTTGACCACTCCCCTGATTCTGGGTATTATGACTTAAAATAGTTTCAACATCGTTTCTGTGAACATCCTTATACATACATCTGTGCTCTTACATGTGATCATTTCCTTCTAGCAGCACTCACAAGCTTTTATGTTATTTTCCATGAAATTTTCTCTACTGAGAAGATAGAGGATTGCTTACTAGGGACTTGAAAAAAATGACTGTTCCTAACTGAATTTGTTTGGTGGGATAGAGAATTGAACCCAGGACCTTGTGCATGCTAGGCAAGCACTCTACCAGTGAGCTATACCTCCCAGTCCTTTTGGGTTTTTGTTCAAGTTCTCACTAAAATGCCAGGACTGGTCACAAACTTGCAATCCTCCTGCCTCAGACTCCTGAGTAGCTGGGGTTGCAGGAGTGTGCCACCATGCCAGCCTCAAACTGAGTTACAAAATTTGCTTCTAAGTGTAAGTGATACTTACGAAAATGAGAATAAGAACAAAAAGCTAGGCTGGGGACACAGATCAGTTGTAAAGTGTTTGCTTGGCATGCACAAGGCTCTAGATTCCATCCCTAGCACCACCAAAAATAAAAACAGCCAGGGACCTGCCCACCGTTTCTGGAGCTGGCTGGCTGGGGGTACACAGGCCACCCTAAAAGCAGATCAGCCTGACCTAGAAATACAGAGCAGCCCTGGAAGTACTTTGGACCTTGGTCAACCATCAACCTGGCATCTACAGCATCTTTCCTGTGAGGAGGTTGGAGAGGAGGGGGCAGGAAGACACTGCCCCTCAGTCCCTGAACCAGGCAGACACTGACACCTTAGCCCCAACCCAGGTGAGGGGTCAGGACCCTGGACAGTTCTGTGCACCCTCTCCTCCGCTCCCATCTTTGCTTAGAGGTCCTTCATTCTGTATTTTGTACCTTATTTAGTAGAAAAGCCAACAGGTTGGCTCCAGGTGTGAAAGTCTCCACATTTAAACAAGGCCTGGACTTGGTCGTTACATAACTGTCCTCTTCCAGTAATAATTTCTAAAATACTTTTTCTTCTTAGTCCTTACAGAACCTGTGTGGTTTGATAAGAAATTGGGGCCTGGTGCTGGCCCGGAGCCCTGCTCCTCAGGAGGCTGAGGCAAGAGGATCACTTGAGTCCAGGAATTAAGGGGAAGCCTTGAAAAAATAAGGAAAATAGAAATTAACATCTAGGTGACTGCTAGTGACCCAGAGAATAGCATAGGGACAGAGGACAAACTCCTTAGTGGCCAGAAGCCAAAAGTGGCCAGAAACTGGAACTTTCACCTATTGCTCCTTAAAAGGCAGATGAGGACTTAAATGGCAAGGGGGTTTTGTTTTGTGGCTAATAAGTGACTTTTCATTTGGACCTACAGAAGCCCAATAGGAAGAGGGAGAGAGAGAGATAGATACAGATAGAGACAGAGACAGAGCCAGAGACAGGAAGGGAGAGTGCTTGACTTCATTTTGTATCCTTTATTACTTAAAACTTTGGAGATAGATACATTAATTATTAAGGAAAAGTTGGCAAAACAAAGTTTATTAACCATGCATTTCCTAGCTTATCACACCTCCCTTTAAGACTGAAGCCACCAAGAGGAGAGGCATCTAGGAACATTCACCAGAAACTTCTACTGTCCTGAACCTCGGTTCACCTTGGATTCCAGCAAAGCCTTGCATGGCTAAGCCTGACCTCAGCTGGGCAGTCATTCCATCCTGAAGCCACAAGGGTTTTGTAGCCTGGAGCTACAAAACCAAGGCCGAGAGAATGACCAAGCAGCCCACCACAGCTCCCCTAAACCTAGTGGCCACTCCTTTGTTGGTGGGCCAGTCTGGTCCTTCACTTCAGACCTGTGCCCCCTCAGCTCGAATGGAAGTCTATGTCCATACCTTTCCTTTCCTTTGTTAGAGGCCCAGCTTGATCTTTGTCAGCCCTCTGCCCTCCTCATTTTCCCTTCCTTTCTGATTAAAGCTTTTTCCTGTAAACTCATGCTGCGTGTCTCAATTTTAATTTCTATTATCAATGAGGCAAGGACCCACACTAGCCAGTGACTCTAGCTGGAAGTCACCCAGCTGGCTGGTGCCAGGACAGACAAGATGAGAAGTCAGTTCTGCTGCCACCGTGTCATTCACTTCTCCAACATGTTTGTGAGTATGGGTGATGTGTGTTTGTTACCCTACAGGCTTCGCCTCTGTGCCACGGAGATCTCAAACATTCCTCTCACATCACATTCCAGAGGTGGACACACGGTCCACAGCAGGCAGACCAGAATCCAGGTTCTTGCTGTCTTCATGTCTAGATTGATAAACTGTCTATAAAGAGCCAACCAGTGTCTATTTTAGGTTTTGTGGCTTAAAAACACCAGTATCACAGCCGTTCAGTTCTGCTAACGTAGCATGAAAGAGCCATAGATATTACATAAACAAATAATACGGCACATTCCAAGGAAACTTTTTCCCATGCTGCAGATGACATCTCCAGCTGTTTTTCTTTTATTTTGAGACAGAGTCTCACTAAGTTGCTCAGGTTGACCTTGAACTTGTGATCCTCCTGCCTCAGCCTTCCCAGTAGCAGGGTTATAGGTACCAATAAAACATTATCTAAAACATAAATCAAATTTGGCCAACTGTAACCCAGTGATCCTGTTCTAGGATTTTCTTTTTGCCATTATGTATGCATTCAGGATGAGAAAGAAGAAGCCAAGGAGCTAAAGTTTTCCTATAAAAACATGATCCATAAATAAATACCGCATGGCACACTCTCACACTAAAATGCTATACGGTGAGAATAAATGGATCAAACTCTATACACAACATTGGCTCATCTCACACATATGTCACATGAAAGAAGCCTAACTCAGAAGATATGCTGATTCTATTTACATTTATAAATGTGAATGTAACCTATCCTAACCTAACCTCTCCTGACCTATAGGATTAGAAGTCTACAGTGACCACAACGGACAGAAGATGACTTCTGGCTTTGGCCAGTGTTTCATTTCTTGCCCTGGATGGCTGTGTTTACATGTGAACATTTATTCAGGTGTCACTGCATCCTGTTGTACATGTATGGAACGCAGCTGAGTGGCAGGAGCTCTCTCCACCGTCTTGGGACCTTGAGGAAATCTCAGAAACCTCAGACCTGATTTGTTTGTTCTTCTGACAGCAGCAATTGACTTCAGCATTTTTTTAAATTTTATTTTAAAGAGAGTAAAATTAAACACAACAAAACAGAACACAAGAAAGCAATGTAAGAGACGTAAATTTCAAAGCTAGACAACCAGAGATCTTCACTATCTATCATAATGTCTCTTGTTTTCTTCCAAATAGTTGCCTATATCTTCACATACAGGGAATTCACATGAAACAACACAGTATGGAACTGATCTGAACAGGATGAGGAAGGCATTTTAGGTCTTCAAGACCAGATAATAGGGAAGCCAACAATGGCTGTCATAGTGTCTCTCATTCTCTTCAAAACAGCTGTCCATACCTTCATGTATGTTGAACTTAAACAGAACAAAACAGGCTAAAATCACTCTAAACAAAGAATAACAGTGTTGCTGGATTTCACATCATGACACTACAGAGTCAGCACTGGGTACCATAGTGTCTCTTTTTCTTCAAAGTAGTTGTTTATTTCATCATGCATTATATAATCAGCTCTCATAAACTGTTTATAGGTTCTACGCATTCATGAGTATCTGCATGTATTTCTGTCCTTTCTGTATTAGAGGGAAAAACAAGACATAGCAAGACAAAACAAAACAAATTCCTATGAAAACATGAAATGAAAAAGTCATATAAAACCACAGCACAAGGTGATCTATAATGACTACTGTGTTGTCTCTTGTTATCTTCAATAGAATTGTCTATACCATCAGGCATAGTATAATTAAATATAGCAGTACATAACAATATTAATAAAAACAAAACATTGTAGACAGTATAAAACTTCAAAAGCAGGTAATAATCAAACCAGAGTGGGTATCCTAGTAAATCTTGTCATCTTCAGTGTAGCTGCGTATACCCTCAGACTTGATACTATCAATCATAACAGATTGAATAAAATCCGTCAATACAAAACAGCAATCTAACAAACCAGGTTCAACTAAGATCAGTCATGATAAAACAGTGTAAGTTATACAGGGCTTCAGATTAAGTTAATAGGAAACTAAGGATGGTTACCGTACTATATCCTGCTATTTTTGGGATAGCTGTCTGTGCCCTCAAATCTAGTACAAGTAGACAAACTGGAACAGAATATAATCCATCTATAGAGTGGTGTGAGTAATGTGGATTTTAAATCCTGATACACTATTAACAATAACCTCTGCCTTCTTCTTTTAGACTATTCCTCCCCTTTCACTCCCACAGGGTGCTGTGCATTTTATGTCCCACCAACCCCCTCAGTTTTTAGATTGTAAGGGAAACCTGCTATTTACCTAAGTGGTTCCGAACCTTCTCACTCCTGGACTTGATCTTGAGTTGTATTCCTTTACCTAGTTCTCTACTGCACATGAGTATCATGTCCTTCCAACCTATCTGCAGGTGCTGGTCAAGCTGCCCTTATTTCTCTCTGGTTCCCTGTCACATAGAGCATTGTTTTCTCATATTTGATTTTCGGCCCATAAACCCTTTTTCAGGTTAATTATATTTCCTATACAGAGCATCTCAGTGCACCCTATCTCCTGATCTATTCTGCCTGTGTTTCTTTTTTCTTTGTAGTGTATCAAGGCCATCTATGTTAGAGATTACAACCAACCTTCTCTGCCTCATTTCTGCTAGGCTATTTATCTGCCATTGGTTGTCTTCTTTTCTCCTTCATTCCACTGTCTGCCCCATTCATTGAGGCCTCTCTGCCACTGTTCCTGAAATCCTGGTACTTTTTTCTCTCTTTCTTCTAGAATGTCTCTCAGTATTCTCTGTAGGGTTGGATTGGTGGTCACAAATTCCCCCAGTTCCTCTTTGTAATGGAAGCATCTTGTTTCTCCATTAATTTCTAGAGATAGTTTTGCAGGGTACATCAATCTGGGGTGGTGGTTATTTTCTTTCAGGGCTTGGAATACTTCATTCCAAGCTCTTCTTGATTTGATGGTCTGTGTCAAGAAGTCTGCCATGATTTTGATGGGTTTTCCTTTGTAGGTGATCTATTTCTTTTGTCTGACAGCTTTTAATATTCTGTTGTTGTGAATTTCTGGGATCCTGATTATTATATGTCTGAGTGTAGCTCTGTTTTGTTTGTAGGTGGCTGAAGTTCTGTATGCCTCATACATCTGCATAGCATTTCCTTTTCCTATGCTTGGGAAGTTTTCCTTAATTATTTCTGTGAATAGCCTTTGTAATTCCTTTGTTTTGACTCCTGCTTCTTCACTCACATTTTTTTAGCCTTAGGTTATAGATCCTCCTGTTGTCTTCTAGCCTTTGTATAGTTACTGCCTGTTTTCTTGTTATTTTAAAGAGATCTTTCCTTTCATGATCACACATTGCAAACCTGTCTTCAAGTTTTGATAGTCTATCCTTAGTTTCTTTCAAGCATTTTTGCCAACTTTCAATGGAGTTTTTTATTTCCTGGTAATCTCTTTGAATCTGCTTCATGTATTCTAGGTTTTCTTTATATTCTTCATTGAACATTTCTGTCCTTTTTTTGTATTCCTCCATTCTTCCATCTGTGTCTTCTTGAGAGGTGCTTAGCATTTCTTTTATTAATCTACTTATATCTTGCTTTACTTGAAGTAATATTTCAGTTTTGAGCTCGTTTATGAGGTCTTGAAGATATCTCTTTATGTCTGCTGATGCCGTGTTTGATATTGCATGTTTGCTGCCCTCAATCTTTTGTATTTACCTCTCCTGGATCAATATTCTCAGGGTTGGGGGCTGGGGGCTTTTTCTTATTTCTTTCTCTTGTCATGTTTTGGTTTCTTCCATACAGGTGTATAGTGGAGGTCCCAGCCTGTTTCCTTGTTGGTTATGGTTCTTCTGAAATGTGCTGGCTAGGGAATTCTGCCCTCTCCAGTTTGCTGTTGGTCACAGAGGTGCAAGCAGGGGCAGCATATGCTGGCCCCTCCCCTCTGGGCCAGTCAACCTTCAGGGGCCTTCACCATATTAGTGCATGCTGCACGTAGGGAATCAGTTTGGGATGACTTATTGGGTCCCAGCTAGGGGTGTGACCCAGGTCAAGCAGATCCCACCAATCTGCTCTGGGTAGGGAGCAACCAACTGAAGTCACTGCCCTCCCTAGTTCAGGCCCGTCCTGCCCAATTCCAACATGTCATCCAGTTGGTCACCCCTTTCCCGTGGGAGGGTCTTAGTCCCAGCACTCACCGCGTTAATGCAGGTCCCTCCCTGGCTCCTTTCTCCACTGGGCTTGACGACCTCCGACTTCAGCGCTGCTGTGGCATGAGTTCGGGCCGTTCCGGCCAGTCACTGTATGACGAATTCAGGTGGCTCAGGCGAGAGCGCTGTGGCCACTAATCTTAGCTTCTCCAATGGTAGCCCCAGTACTACGTGTTTGACCAACTCTTTTTTTTTTATTATTTAAAAGAGAATAAAACAAAAGAGGGCAGTACAGAGCAGATCAGAAGAGGACAACATAGGCAACACAGTACTTTACATTAAGTCAACTGGACATCAACAGTATCTAACGCCATATCTCTTACTCTGCTATAGTTGAGCATAGTTTCAATTACAATAATATCAAACATAACACAATAGTATAAAGCCATGCATATAGTGAAAGAATTCCAGGGCTTTC
>PVJX010044354.1:0-13229 GCA_004027295.1 Dolichotis patagonum
AACCTCGCACTTGCCAGGCAGGTGCTTATACCACTGAGCTAAATCCCCTATACATACATTGTTGTAACTAAAATCGTATGGGGTTACCTAAGTAGGGATGAGTCAATACAAACAACTTAAGAGGAAGGCCCAGAACACAGCACTCATAAGTATCTGTTATTACTATCATTATGGTCTATTTCAACATGTTTTTATTTCTAAGTATTAAAATAAAACAGATTTTATGTTTAAAACATACTTAAGAACCAAAGCTGTATCATATTGTTAAAATGTAACAAGTTTATCCTTATCTAATATATACTCTGTTGTTCCAGATTTCTTTTTTCTTCCCTAACATCAAAAACCTAGGGCCAGGCAGTACACACCCAGACTCACAGACACGCAGGAAGCTGACACGGGAGTATTACGAGTTTGAGACCAGTCAGGGCAGCTTAACAAAACCATGTTCAAAAAGGAAAATAAGGAAGGAGGACAGAGAGAGAGTCAGAAGAAGGGAGAAAAGGAGGGGAGAGAAAGGGAGAGAAGAAAAACAAAAAAGGCACACTGGAAAAGCAAAAACCATAAAAAACAAACAAACAAACAAACAAACACCTGAATTTTCTTCAAATGTAAAGAGGCCCAGGCCAATGGCACACAACTGTAATCCTAGCACTAAGGGAGGTCAAGGCAAGAGGATCACAAGTTTGAGTCCTGCTTAGGCAACCTAGCAAGCCTGTCTCAAATAAAACAGAAAGGAGCTGGGGATGTAACTCAGAGGTAAAGCACCTCTGTTCAATGCCCAGTATTGCAGGGACGGGTTGCAGGGAGGAAACAGGGACTGAGAAAGGATGTGCCTCAGTGGTACAGCGTTTGCCAGGCATGCACAAAGGCTGAGTTACATTCCCAACACCATGAAAAACAGAAAAACAACAGCAAAAGAAACACAGCCTTATCTTTTGCCAGGTGTGGTGGCACACACTTGTAATCCCAGCTACTTGGGGCGCTGAGGCAAAAGGATCAAAAGTTCAAGGCCAGCCTGGGCACTCACTGCATGCCTGTCCCAAAATAAACTAAAAGAACAGGGGTGGTACGAAGCTTTTCTAGCCTGTGTTAGGCCCTGAGTTCAATCCCCAGTGGTGCCACCTTACCCCCAAAAAAAGGATACAGGAGAGAAAGGATAAATGAATGGTGGAGAAAAAAAGAGAAAGCACAAATCTGTTTTCAGACACTATACAGTCTGTTTTCTGCTATTTAATAACCACAGAGCACTGAAAATCAAAAAACCCGAAGACACAGACAACAGATGTTTTCCACGTACCCTCAGAGCAGGAACCAGATGAGAAAGACTGTCTCGGAGGTAGGCATAGTGCCTGAAGGTGTGGTCTGAGAACAGTGCCGGCATTGTCGGACAGGTTTTAGCAGCATTGAAAATAAGAACCAGAACTGCAATGTCTGATAAATAGGTTAAGTGAACTTGGAAGCAGAAAAGACTGCGCTTGTCCAACCCACTTCCCACTCCCCAAATTCTCATTAAGGGACTCCAATTCCCTAATAATCAAAGAAATGCAAATTTATACAAGAATATACAGTCCACCAACCCACTCATAGCCCCAATTACCAAAGGTTTATTTTGTTGCACAGTATTGGGATTGAACCCAGGACTTTTGCACTGAGCTACAACCCAGCTTTCTTTTGTTTTGTTTTGTTTTGTTTTGTTTTGTTTTAATTTTGGTATAGGATCTCAACAATTTGCCCAAGCCAGGCTTGAATCTGAGACCCTATTCCTTCAGCCTTCCAGAGTGCTGGGATTACAGTCATGTACAACTACACCCAGCTTATCGAAAGTTTTTAAAATTAATGCCAGATACTACTGAGAATATTAACAAATTCTCAGTATATTATTTATTTGCACAATCCCTTTGGATAATAATATGGTTCCAGGCATTATAAATGTTGACTAATTCCACATCAAAAAATAGTCTACATAAACTGGGCAAGGTGGCACACGCCTGTAATCCCAATACTTGGGAGACTGAGGCAGAAGGATTGCTGTGAGTTCAAGGCCAATCTGTGCTACACAATGAGTTCAAGGGCAAGCTGAACTATGCAGCAATTCCCTGTCTCAGAAAGAAAAAAGTAGTCTAAGTAAACAACCTAATATTACAGAATCATTTACAATAGTAGAAAACCAGCAATAATCTGATATGTCAAAATGGTTGTTTACTTGTGTTTTATACACTTGGTAGAATATCATAAAATCATTAAAAATGGTATTTTACTGAGCATAGTGGTATACACCTATTGTCCTAGCCCTTGGGAGGCTGAGGCAGGAAGATCATGAGGCCAGGCTGGGCTACACAGCCAAGTTCAAAGCCAGCCCAAAAGATACAGTGAGAACCTATCTCAAAAATATAAATGTAACAGAAAAAAATTCAAGTGATATTTAGGTGGGGATTTAGCTCAAAGTACAGTATGTGCTTAGCATGCACAAGGTCCTAGGTCTGATTCCCTGTGCCACTGAAAACTAAAAACAAAAATAAATACAATAACAGTGAAATTTATAAAAACTTTACAATATTGTACCATAAACTTTTTTATTGTAAGTGAAAACAAGCGGGCCATACAACACGTAAGAGGTCATGATAGCCATTATTATCAAATATTTATTGATGAAATACACTGTTTAACAAAACAGCAAAGTCCTGATCACAAGCTTTAAAAAAAAATACACAAAAATATTAATGGATTACTTTGCCCCAGGTACTGGGGCCAACACTGGAATCCCAGCAACTGAAGAGGCTGACCCTGAGCGTTCAAGACCAGCCCAGGCCACAGAGCCAAACTGTTCCCCCAGCTACCCCCTCAAAAGAATTTAAAAACGAAACGTCTTCCTTTTACAATTTTGGATTTTCTCTCTAAATATATTAATTTTATAATGGAAATTATAAATCAAAAGATAAATATACATCCAACCTCCAAATTTCCCTGTGAGAGCCTAAAATGTGCTCTCCTAAAATTCATCCCGCCCTTTTCCCTTACAGGTGGAACACTGATTTTTACCCTAATTATCCTCTATGCTTTTGCCTAGATTCAGAACCTCAGCCAACTAGGAGGGGCAGCACATCATCGGTGGAGGTATACACTCACAGCCCCACCACTCAGGAGGCCAAGGAAGGAGGTCACTTGACACCAGGAGTCTGAGCCCAGTCTGAGCAACACAGTGAGATTCCTGTCTCAAAAAACCAGAAACAGCAGAAGAAAGGATCAGAATAATGTGAAAGAATAATGTGAAATCAAGCCAGGCATTGTGGTGCATGCTTGTAATCCCAGCACTCAAGTGGCAGAGGCAGGAGAATCACTGTTTTGAGGCTGGCCTGGGATACATAAGTGAGCTCAAGACCAGCCTATACTGCATAGCAAGACCCTGTCTCAAAAATAAATAAACAAATAAATAAATGCATACATACAAACAAACATATATGCATAAATAATACTGAGCAGCAATGAAATGCTTTATCTGCAGATTTTCTTGCATCGGACAGAAAATACAATTTTAACTTGTTTAAGCTACATTTGGGAGCAATTTCTGGGATATACAGCCAAATTTCTGGGACATATAATTAATAAATACAATTCTCCAAGTACCCAGAAAAGTATCTTACCAATATCAAAATAAGACTCACAAAAATGTTTTAAATTTTTTAGTGACAGGACTTTCAGATCTCAAGAACTTCAGAATGTCTTCAGAGATTAATAATAAGAAGACATACCACCAGTCCCTCTCTGATGAGCTCAATTTCAATCAAACAGCTGTGCAATACCTTTAGCAATAAGAATGGGAATACATATTTTTGGTAAGTAAACACACAGAACTTGGCATTGGTTAGTAGTTGGTTCAAATTACACAGAGCTTTCTATTTTCCAAACACAACATGAAAGGAAACAAATGGAACTCAATAGTCATCTTCACATGTCAGCCAGTTATTTGCAGACAACTGTGTTTCAATAAATACTCCTAAGCCTCATGGAGGAGCTGTCCGTGGAGCAAAAGGAACTCTGGGAAAATATGGACATACTGATATAAATGTATTCCCATCACTAGAAAACAACCCAAGCCAACAGAATGCTAAACAAAGCTCTCACAAACCCAATAAACATGTACTAGAGGCAGAGTAACTTTGCCTCTGAGCTGAAGACATCACCTCCCTTAGGTTGCAGATCAAATTAAAAACAGTGTAAGACACAGGGAAAAGTGAGCAGGCTTGAAAATCAGAAATTTTTGCTCTAAATATGAGATCTGCTTTTTAAAGGATCACTCAAGCTCTATGAGCTTCAGTTTCCTATTTATAAACTGCAAAAGGGGCCGGGGATTTAGCTCACTGGCTTAAGTGCCGCCTGGCAAGCACGAGGTCGTGAGTTTGATACCCGGTACCCCCCACCCCAAAATTCTGACTATAAGCTGCAAAAATGTGTGCTTTGAAACTGGGTATGGTAGCATATGCTTATAATCCCAGCACTCTTAAGAGACTAAGGCAAGCAAATTCCAAGTCTGACCCAGCTTGGGCAATTTAGCAACTTAGCAAAACTGTGTCACAAACTTTAAAAGAGTTAGGAATGTAGTTCACTGCAAAGGCCGTGAGAACCACTAGCAATACCAAAGGGGGAAAAAAGTCCTCCTGTCAAGTTTGTTTGGGAAAGAGATCAGTAATAAAATTTACAAAACATTCAAGAAGAAATGCCTACAATTTCAGACTGGGACAGGAAGACTGCAAACTCAAGTTCGGCTTGGACAATTTAGCAAGATCATGTCTCAAAAATAAAAATAAGTCATGTACAGTAGCACAAATGGAGACTGAGACATGACGAGCACATACTCAAGCTCAGCCTGAGCAACTCAGTAAGATCTTGTGTTATGGCTTGTGTCTACATGTCCCCTCAAAGCCTCATGCAATCATAAGCAAGGTTTTTTCAGAGATGGCCGAATCTAGAGTGCATGATTATGCAATGCTAGGATTAAGGATGAGTGATTACCAAATCAGTCCACTGATTGGTCTGGCACTGTCCTAATCCCAGTAGCCTGGGACAAAAAGAGGCGCCTGTCTCATCTCTTGCTTGCTTTGCCCACTATGAACTGTTCCTCCTCTATGATGCTTGCCTGCCATTCCAAACTGTCCCAGAAGCCAGCCAATTATGGACTGAAACCTCTACAAACTGTGAGCTAATAAACCTTTCCTCCTTTAACTTTGGGTGCTGGGTACTCTGTCTCAAAATGAGAGAAAAGTAACCCAAGACATCCTATCTCAAAAAACTAAAATAAAAAAGCTCAGTGTAAAGCTAGTAGATTTAATCTCCAGTACTTTAAACAAACAAAGGGCTAGAGTTATACCTTTGTGGTAAAGTGCTTGCCTCACATTTTCAAAGCTCTGTGCTCAGTCCTTAGGGAGCACATGCATACACGTACACCCCCAAATGAGTATGTGGGATGTAACAGGAATCAAATAAATGGTAAAGATAATTATTAGTATTAAATGGCAAAGATGAGCTATCGTATAAACAATGATAGCTAAGAATAACCATTAAGCTCCCTCAGTGAAATGAAAAAAACTGAAACTTAGACTAAGGCAGCAGTTTGCTAAAGAAAAGCCCCAGAAAAAAAGGATGTCCACCAACCTTACAGCCTGCTTTCTGAGCTAGATCTGAGGCATAAGGTAACCAACAAGAGCCTGCCTTGTAGTCCACTTTCTGGGATTAGATCTGACTTAAACTTTAGCCCAGGACCAGGATGCCCTGGTGTAAACACAAAGGAAAAAGGTAACCAAGTATCAGCTTATATAGTGTATGTTCCTAGGCATGCACCCAAATGGTTTTCTATAACCCTTGGCTGACCCCAACCCTAACTACCATGTCACTGACTGGCCAGATTTGACAGACATAAACCCGGCTCCTATATTCAACCATGGTCTTTAGACACTATGACAGTTCCTCCAAGGGCCACAAAGGGTCAAAACCTCCACTGCCTGACAGAAGGGCCAAGTCAAGTCATTCATAGGTTACAGTCACACCTCAAACCAAACCCTAAACTCCACCGGAAAACCTTAGGTTTAAAACTCTCCACACCAAGCTCCCTGGGGGCTCTGAGCTGTTCGCATTGGGACAGTCTCACTCTATGGAGTCAATCTTGTCTTTTCTCTTTCAAATCAATCACTGATCCTGCTGCTACTCCTGGGTGTCCTTCTCAATTCTTTATTTAGAACATTAGGAACCTGGATAAGACTCTCAACCCTGTAACAAGACCATCACAGCCACAATGGAGTAAGAGATAGAGTTCCTTGACCAATCTGCAAGACTCATCCTAAGCACAGAGGATACAGGCTGGATCATCCATGTCTGGTTCTGCTGTGTCAAAAAACGGGTGGGTGCTCAAGAGCTCAGGCACCAAGGGAAGCACCAGGGTTGGATGCCGACTTCCCAGAAACTTCAAGCATCTGAAACAAACAAATGAGAGTCCATTTCAGTAAATTAGTAAGTGTCTTTAAAAAGTGGCAGGAATTGCCAGGCATTTAGCTCGGTGGTGTAAGTGCCAGCCTGGTAAACGCAAGGTCATGAGTTCAATCCCTGGTACCAAAAAAAAAAAAAAGTAGCAGGAATTAAAATCATAAAACCTGATTTAGAATTAGAAATTCTCAACTATCTACTTTTGCTAACTCTATGACTTCAGATGAATCATCCCATTATGCAGGAACTGAGATAATTCATACAAAAATAGTCCCAACATTGGCGAGGCTGAAGTAGGAAGATCACTTCAAGTTTGAGGCCAGCCTAGACTCTTGGAATTTTTTTTATTTTTTTATTTTTTGTTATCAGTACCGGGGATTGAACTCAAGACCAGGGGATTGCAAGGCAGGCGCTTATACCACTGAGCTAAACGCCCAGCCCCGAGGCCAGCCTAGACTACATAGTGAGTTCAAGCCTAGCCTGAATTATAGAGTGTCTCAAAACAAAAAGCAACACAAAATGGTTTTACAAAAATAAAAGAGCTACTATGGCAAACCAACAGCAACTTCCTCCCTTTTCCTTGGAAAATTCTGATTTTCCTCAGGTATGAGGCAGGCAGCAAAGTTTCATAATTAGTCTAAATAATGGTACCTACACGCGTGATGCAATGGGGACTCCGACCAACTTACCCCAGTATCAGATAGACGTACACAAGAGCAAGCCAAACGCAAATTTTTGCCTTTCAATAAAAAGTTGTTTGTATCATTGAAAGCTCTGGTATTGTGTTTTTCTTTTAAGACAAAAGATGTTAATGTATGAGTTTTTTTTTTTTCCAAACTGAAACTTCAGTATTCAGGTTTAATTGCAGTGTTGGCACTTTGGGATAATTAAGTGGGTTTTGGGTTGCAGTTTGGACATTTGGTCTCTAAAAGGTTCACCATCACTGATCTAAACGCATCATGGCCATCCCTTCTCATTTTCTAGTAACTGGTTTGCTGATGAGCAAGTAACCCAGTTCTCACTGAAGCAAGAGGCAAAATCTGCAGGGTAGCGTCCCAGGAATGGTCTCCTAACCAAATAAAAAGAAAAGCAAGAAAGAGAATGGCTCTTTTGATATTTTCTTATGACACAGTCATCTTGTAATCCAAGAGAACTGTAAACAAATCATCCAGGACTCTAAGCCTATCAAACATTTGAATAACCAATACTGAAACCCACCTTCTCACTTTTTGTTACGCAAAAAATTAGACTTCATTGTTCAAGATGTTTTAAACCAGACTTTTTTCTGTAACTGGTAGTCAAGAGTATTCTAACTGACACTTTGGGTAGGGTCCTGAAATCAGACCAGGTTTTAAACTGCACAGCCTTGGACAAGCTGTTTCATTGTTATAAAATGGAATTAAAAGAATGACATGATGAGTGGATATAAAGATTAAATGAGATAACAAGGAGTCTGTCACATTCAGCAGTAAGAATTTAACATACGTTAGCTATTACCACTACTTGAAGGCCCTTGGGAAGCTATAAAGAACTATCTGAGGAAAGGCTCAGTGGCACACACTTGCAATTTTAGCTACTCTGCAGACAGAAGCAAGAGGATGGAAGGTTTGAGGCCAGCCTGGGCAACTCACTGAGACCTTGTCTCAAAATAAAATTAAAAGGGCAAAGTAACATGTTCGAAACACATTTAAGTGCATTGAAGCGTCCCCAAAACATAAAAGTAGAGAAACAAGTCAGGCAACAGGGTGATAGGGGGATGAGAATGATCAAAGTATATTATACACATACACACAACTGCCAAAATGAAACTCATTAATCTATATAATATACACTAATAAAAAAGTGAAAAAAAAATTTAAAGATCTGGAGTAAAAACAACAACAACAAAAAAAAAAATACAGGGCTACACAGTGAACTCATGGGCAGCCTGAACTATACAGCAAGACCCTGTCTTAAAAAACAAAACAAAACAAAACAAAAAATAAATAAAATAAAATAAAATTAAAAATCAATTTTCAGTAAAAAAAATTTTTTTAAATTTTTTAAAAAGCATGTTTTGGAGGGGAGGAGGCACTGAAGGGAAGATAGAGGAATAGAGGAAAAGATAAAACATTTTAAAAGGATGCTTTTTAAAAAAGGACATTAAAACAAAGATGTCATGACCTGTGTCTAGATGTTCCCTCAAAGCCCCATGCAGCCACAGGTAGTGCTTTCCAGCGATGGCTACATTTACAGTGTGTTGATACTAGGACTGAGTGTCTAACACAGGGACTAAGGTGATTATGAAATTAGTCTACTGATTGGTTTGGCATAGTTCTTCATCACTTGTTGTTGCTTCTTCAACACATAGCTGCTTTGCTGCCTTCTGCCCACCATTAACTATTTCTCCTCTGTGATGCCCCTTTGCCATGCCCTCTGCCTTGAAGCCAGCCAACTATGAACTGAAACCTCTGCAAACTTTGAGCTACAATAAACATTTCCTCCTTTAACTCTGAGAGTCAGTATTTTGTCTCAGCAATAAGAAAAAAGAAACTAAGACAGGGAATGTAGCAGTACAGCACCCCTAGGTTCCATCCCAGTATCACACACACACATGTACACATACATGCACATGTGCACACACACACGCACAAACCTATGCATCAAAGTAATCATGCTTCTATTTTATTTATTTCCTAAATTCTAGTTTACAAGCAACACTGAATTGAAAAAAAACATAAATCTTAACCTTTGTCCTCACTGAGTTTATAATCTAACTAAGGGAAAGACTGGCACTACAACATAATAAACTACCAAATGAAAAAGCTGGCAAAGGTAGAAGAGATCATTATGATCAGGTAAAGTTCCACATAGCAGAGCTTCACCAGGGACTGAAGAGCAGGTGGATCACAAGAGATAAAGCAAACACTGTACTGCGAACAATTTCAGGAATACATGGGAGATGAAAGGCATCTCCTTTTGATCTTAGTAGGAAAAGCACTCTCTCCTAGCCGGGTGGCTTTCCTTTTTTCTATGTGGAAAGAAATCAATCTCCTGGCCTCCCTCAGCTCTTTCACTCACAGTTCCTCTGAGGCAGTCCAGCCTCCAGACGCCTTTCTCTGTATTGGCTCTCTCATCTTGTTCAGAACTCAAAGTAGGAAACATCAGGGCTATTAACTGGGTTCCCTTAGAGACTCCTGCATGGTGGGGCCTCTCTAAAGTTAGATTTTACCTCTGGCTTGTAACACAATTAACTTACTACTTCATCCACTTTCCTATCTGTGTATTTCCTACTTCTTTCTCTTCCTGCTCTTTGAGAGCTAGGTTTCTGACTCTCTCTGTTTTTAAATCTCCACAGCACCTAATGCAATAATCAGGTTATAGGTGGCCAGTAAGCATTTCTAAATGAACTCAAAATAGGAACAGAACAAAGTATCTTTTTTTTGTTTTTGGTACTGGGAATAGAACTCAGGGCCTTATACTTGCCAGGTAGACACTGTGCCACTGAGTTACCTGCCCAGCTAAATTAACTTTTTCTTTTTTTTAAATCTTTTTGTGACAGAGTCTCACTGTGCAGTCCAGGGTAGCTTTGGGCTCACTCTGTAGTCCAGGCTGGTCTCAAACTTGCAAGGATCCTCCTGCCTCAGCTTCCCGAGTGCTAGGATTACAGGAATGTGCCACCATACCAGCTCAAATTAACTCTTTTAAAACTTGCATTTATACATCTGCCTTTAGCAACATCTTAAAAGTATTCCTTTTCCTTTACTCTTTTATCATATTCTCTTTTAATAGTTCTTTTTCTTCTTGAGATGGGGTCTTGCTCTGCAATTCAGGCTGGCTTTGAACTCACTACACAGCAAAAGCTGGTCTCGAACTCATTGCAATTCTCCTGCTTCAGCCTCCCAAGGGCTGGTATTACAGGTATGTGCTACTATGCCCAGCTTAGTATTTCTAAATAAAGCCATCTTTTTTTTTTTTTTTTTTTGGTGTTTTGAGATAGAATCTCACTATGTAAATTAAAGCTGATATTGAATCCATCATGTAGCCCACGTGGCCTCAAACAGCAAACTTCCTGTCTCAGCCTCCTAAGTGCTGAGATTACAGGCATGTACCACTACATACAGCAAGCCACCATTCTTGGGGAGAGAGTACAAATTAAGTAATATTTAAAATAGGTAACTTCAAAAATGTTCAAATGGGGAAGGGAACAAAGAAGCGGGGAGAGAGAAAGCAAAAAAGGAGCAGTAAAACAAAAATGAAAAGACAAGAAAAACGTGTAAACAAAGCTTTTGTAAATGGCAAGAGAAGAGAGGTTGAAGGGAGGGCAGGGCAATGGGGGGGAAACAACTTGTATCATGTACAGGTACAAATTCTCTATGATGAATGTGTCATTATGTATACCTAACATGTACCAATAAAATCTGACTGGAAGACCATAAAATAAAAATAAAGCTGGGGATTTAGCTCAGTGGCACAAGCACCTACCTCACAAGCTTAAGGTTGTGAGTTCAACCCCAGGTACTTAATTAATTAATTAAATAAAAATAAAATAGGTAACTGCAAAATCTTTTGGAGCACTATTTACAAAAATCCACAACCACCCAATAAAAACAACTTTACCTATCAGGTGGGCCAAATAACCATAACCCTTTTTTTCTTTTTTATATTTTTGAAACAAATATATAGCCAAGACTCACCTTGAACTCACAAGCCTCCTGCATCAGCTTTCTTAGTGCTGGGACTTTAGGGATGCACCAGTATACCGACAACTCTTACTTTAGTAGGAAAATGTTCTGTGAAGCATTCTATAAGGTCTTTCATCAAGCAGAACTACAGTTACTAACAGAGAGATGTGTACCCCCACTACATCTGCCATGCTTCAAATGAATAAGTGTTCCTTGAGGACAATCAATAAATGTAAACTGAACTGAACTAAATTAGATTGTGCAAACATGAAGAAATGGCAAGTAGAAAAACAGACATCAAAAATGTTATGTACGCTGGGAGTAGTGGCGCACACCTGTAATTCCAGCACTGTGGGAGTCTAAGAAAGGAAGACCAAGCTGGGTATGGGTAATCCCAGCACTTGGGAAGCTGAGACAGGAGGATTGTTGCAAGTTCAAGACCAGTTTGGGCTACAAAGTGAGCTAAAGGCCAGCCTGAACTGCATAGCGAGACCCTGTCTCAAAACGCCACAAAAAAGAAAGACCAATACTGGACATGGTGGCGCACACCTGTAATCCCAACAGTTGGGAGAGTGAAGGAGGAAGATCTCCCCAAATATGAGGCCCGTCTGGGCTACAGAGTAAGACCCTGTCTCACAAAGAAAGAAAAGAAACGAAAAGGAAGGAAGAAAGAAAGAGAGAGAAAGGGAGAGAGGGAGGGAGAGAGAGGGGAGGGGAATGAGGAGCAGGATAGGAGAGGAGAGAGGAGAAGAAAGAAGAGAGGAGAGGAGAGGAGAGGAGAAGAGAGGAGAAGGATGGACAGATGGTGAAGAGTTCGACCCTAGCCTGGCCAATCTAGGGAGACCCTGTTTCAAAAAAAGAGCTGGGAAAGGGACCAAGAGATGGAGGAAGGGGGTAAGAAAGGGAAGGGGAGGAGGATATAAAAAGAATTAAGATGTGTTATGGGCATGTACCAACTTCTCACAATGAATATAATCATTATATACTACAAACATGTACTAATAAAAATAAAATTTTGAAAAGGGAGGTTGGGGACGTAGTTCAGTACAAAGATCCTGAGTTTAATCCCCAATATCACACACACACAAAAGGTTACCCGTGAGAGTCTCCTGGTATGTTTAATTTTTAATGTATCTTCCAGGGGTTTGAAGATGTGGTTGAGTCATGAATAATTAACCTAGAATGTGTCAGGCTCTGGGTTTAGTCCCTACACCACAAAAAATATCTTCCAAATATCTGATTTAACTCAGAATTTTTCTACTTTTAGTAGTTTTTTTTTTTTTAATCAATAAACTATACACAGTGGGAAAGATCCTGTTAGATGCTCATTTAAATATTTACATTACTATAATACAGTTTACGATACTACATGTTTGCAAGTAGCTCTTCAAATAGAAGTTCATAAACAGTGTTAACAGCTTGACTGCAATCAATAAACATAAAGGTGATCAGGAGAAAAAGTATTCCCATTTATAGATCAAATACCAGCCCTGCCTCTAATCTCAGTGATTATAATACTACACAAAACACAAAGCAGACAAAGGAGTGAGTGACACTACATAGAAGTAAAAGGAATTCTAATGGACTCACTCTATCCATCAAAGCCCACCACAGGACTTGGCACTTTTTTTTTTTTTTTGGTACCGGGGATCGAACTCATGACCTCGTGCTTGCCAGGCAGGCACTTAAGCCACTGAGCTAAATCCCCGGCCAGGACTTGGCACTTAGTACACAGCAGATACATAATTATCTACTAGGTAGGTGAAGGTACAAATTAATAAATAATCTAAAATGATACTTATTGTAGGAAGTAAGATTCCTGAGGCCGGGGATTTAGCTCAGCGGCACAAGCACCGGCATGGCAAGTGTGAGGTCCCTGGCACAAGACAGACAGACAGACAGAGAGAGGGAAGGAGGGAAGGAGGGGAGGGGGGAAGGGGGGAAGGAGGGAGGGGAGGAGGGAGGGAAGGAGGGAGGGAAGGAGGGAGGGAAGGAAGGAAGGAAGGAAGGAAGGAAGGAAGGAAGGAAGGAAGGAAAGAAAGAAAGAAAGAAAGAAAGAAAGAAAGAAAGAAAGAAAGAAAGGTAGGTAGG
>PVJX010044355.1:0-13230 GCA_004027295.1 Dolichotis patagonum
CCAAGCTGCTGGTCTCTGGGAGGTTCCCTGCAGGTGAAGGGTGGGTCTACCAGTCCCAAACAGACCAGGCCATGCTGCAGGTCTCCAGGAGGTTCCCTGCAGGTGAAGGGTGGTCCTACCGGTCCCAAACATCAGGCAGAGATGCTGGTCTCTGCAAAGTTCCCAGTCCCAAATAGACCAGGCCAAGCTGCCAGTCTCTGGGAGGTTCCTTCACTTCCTATCATTTAATGCATAATATTATGTTGTACTTGTACTATGTGACTTGTTGGTATAATGTCCTATATATAATACTTTAATTAATATTCCTAATTCTATGATATATTGGCTCACATAATTCTTGTGAAAAGCAAAGAAATACAAAGAGGTTAAGTAATCTGTCTAAATTAGTGATAGAAAGAACACTTGAATATGAGAAGTTTAGCCAGTTGTATGGTCAGTTTACTAACAGTGACAAAACATACCACTTTCAAATAATGCAAGCCTCTAACTGCTCTATACATTCTGTCCTTTTATTTTACATCATTGGTATTTTAAAATAAATTTAGTATGGCACGTTTTCACTTCTGTGTATATATTGACTGAATATTTTGACATCAAATATGAATGAAACCTTTAAGAACCTCACAAATGTAGATGCAGAATTATACATTAATTCTAAAGAAATCACCCCCAAAATAAGCTGAATTTATTGATAAAAACTAGTTAAACATTATTATATTAGTAGAAAGATTCATTTGACAATATCACAAGAACAAACAATATCCATGCAATATTAAGGAAATTACTGAGCAATATTACTCTACTTGTAAACTATGATATATGAAATAGTGGTAATATATATTAAAATACCATAAGATAGAAATTACTTCATTGCTGATTTCTATGTAAAGCATGTGTTAAGTAAAACTGTTAGCAAAGTGAAAAGATTTATTAAATGCATTAAAATGCAAGAAATACAGTAAAATGGAATGTGAAAAACTTGAAATCTTGACTATTATAGATGTTGGAATAAGAAAAAATGAATTTCTAAAACTCAACAGAAAATCATTCAAAACAAAATACTAGTAGCTAGTTAAATGTGGGGTAAATATTTGGATAGAGGTTTCTCTAAGAAGCACATATACATGACACTCTAGTATAGAAAATCATGAACTTGATCACTAAAGATAATGTGGCAAATGCAAAACAAAACTATAGCTTGCATAATGGATATGAGCAATGAAGAAAGATGATGAGAGTTGCAAAAGTGTGAAGAAGTTAACATCCCATACACTATCCTTGGGAGTGGACACTTTGGAAAATAATTGTGGCTGTTCCCCACAGAAGGGAGACCTGCCAGCTGGTCCAGGAATATCACTTTTGAGTGCTTATGCAAAAGATTGAAATCTGGATTACAAAGTGATAATAGAACTTTCATATTTACTTTAGCAACTATAAACAATAACCAATATAAGAAAGCAACATTGTTTTCCACTGAAAGATAATGGATAAAGAAAATGTGTTATGTACATAGAATGGAATATTATTCAGCCTAAAAAAATTATCCAGTTGGTGAAGTTTAAAGATATTACATTGAGTTATGCTATCAAAGGCAAACACTTTGTGACCACTTATAAGTGTAATCTTGTTTATACATAGAGATAGAAACACATAATGGAATGATGATTACCATTCTTTGGTGGAGGATACAAAGAGGAATTTCTAAATCAACTAGTATAATGTCCTAAATAATTAAGATGAATACATTCTAGAGATCTTTATACGACATTGTAATTAAAAACCCTCTATTGTACATTTTCTAGAATGTTGAGAGAATAGTTGTGAGAAGTATTCTTATTTCAGTGTAAGATATTTTTATAAGACATATAGAGAACTTTTTAAATCAGAAAAAATAAGGCAAGATATATTTGATTCTGAGAGTGGTTGTCTACAACACAAAATATTAAAATTAATTTTGTTTCAATAATGTTTCTCTGACTTCAAAGAAAAAAGCAGTATCATCGAAATCACCAGAGCAAGGTGTTTCCAGTAGTTTACAACTACATTTCATGCTATGTGCATCAAATATACAGAGATAGATTATTTAAAATACATGTTTATTACAGAAATAATTTCATATACCTGTTTTCTGCATGGATATAAGCAGTCCTTATACCTGCACTTTATTCTTTCTCATAGCATGAAGGGATGATGTACACATTAAAAATAATGCTGTGGAGCTAGGTGTGCTGATGCATGCCTGGAATCCCAGCACTCAGGAGTCTGCAGTGGGAGCCTCCTACTGCAGAATAGAAGAATTACTGTGGGCTTGCAGCCAGCCTGGGACACAGAGTGAATTCAAGGACATCCTGAACTATATAGTGAGACCTTGTCTCAAAATTATAAAAGAAATAAAGAAAAGAAAAAAATAGAAAGAAAGAGAGAAAGATAAAGGAAATAAAAAGGAAAAAGAAGGAATTAAGGAAAGGCTATGGATTAATCCTTTAATTCACTGCACATTATATGAAGAACAGATATGTTTTGGTACAGCAATTCTTATGCACATAAAGCCTTATGGTGATAAGTTACAAATGTTCATCCACAGTACAGTTTCAGTTCACTTGAAGACACCAGGAAATGGTATGAGTTCTAAAATGCTAATCTCTCTTACTAGCTGAGCACACAATGAAAGATTTATTTCTCTCGTTATCTACCTTTTCTCTTAACCTGTTCCCACCTCAGAATACTTGTTCCTGAGACAAGCACTTAGTCAAACTTTCTTTCCTTATTGACTCTACTAATCAGGCTGAAATACAAAATATTCACCTGATGACTTCACTGTTCAGAAGGTCAGGTTCATTGTGATGATAATGACAGCTACCACTGCAGGTGAGGGAGGAAGCTAAATCCTGAGATAAAGCTTTACGTATCTGTAATCTCTCCTCTGTGAGCTGTAATTATCATTTCACCTGTATTGAAAATGACAGTGGAAGCTTGAGGAGCTAAGGACATCAGAACTTTTTTCATTGTGCATCTTAACAAAGACAGTTACAACTTTCTTCTAAATATCTCCAAAGAGACCATTAAAGCTATGGAAGAGGCTTTTACATTTTCAGGATCCCTGAAGGCTGGAAAGAGCAAAAGATATGAAGATCTCCTACATGAAAAACTGGCAGTTAGACACATATATCTACCTGGATTCCCCACTTCTCTGCAATATTCTCCTATTTAAATGTTTATTTGTGTTAGTATCTGTCCACACTGCATAAGGTAGTGTAAACTACCTTCATGTATCACTTGTGTAGTACTTCATTTATCACAGGAAATTGACACACGTACATAATGCATATAAATTTTCTCTCCATCTCTTTTCACGTTTGTCCATCTGTATTCTTTTCTCTGTCTCTTTTTTGAATGATCTATTTCTCTGTTTATTATTTACTTTTTATTTCACTTTTTAACATTTATATTTTTACCTTCTCATGTAAGAGAATCCATGAGATATTTAAGCCTTGTGCATGATTTATTTCATTTAACGTGATTGTCTCAAAGTGTATCCCATTACCTATAATTGACTCAAGTTTTTCCTTCCTTACAGCATAGTAGAACTTCATTTTGTATACCTACCACATTTTTTAAAACTCATCAGTTTTATGGGCACCAAGATTATTGCAAGAGCTTAGTTCTTTTGAATGATGTGTATAGAGATAAGTCAAGAATGTACTAAGTTTATTTCTTGGGATACACTGGATTCCTGAAATTCATGGGATTATTTTCCTAGAGCACCCAAGAACTGTAAAAAATCATGAATTTCAGACAAGGTCGGAAAAATACCTATAGTTGGCCTTTTTAAATTTAAACTCTAAATATGCTATAACTCCCACAGTTATATAATATAATGTAAAAAAATACTGTAGTAGTAAAGCCTTAAAGTGCAGATCATTTTGGTGCCAACTTAGAGAACTTAGGCCATGAAAAAGAACAAACCCAAGAACATTCATGACAGCTAGGTGCAGCAACATGTTACTATGATTCAGAAATGCTTGAGCATCTGTTAGAGATGAGTTATATGGCAACAGTCAATCAGCAGCAAGAACTCAATCACACTCTTGGACTTGCTGCCTGCAAACCTCCTACCAAAAGAAAAAATATAACTCCATAGTGAATTTGTGGTTTCCATGGAATTTTGAGGGTCTCTGTGAACAATTATTAGTTATATTCTAAGAAAAAATCCACTAATGACTCAGGCAGTAAATTCTGAACTGCCTCTTCATGAGGATGCACTGTATATAATGGTGGATATTGAGATAGTGATGGTTCTAGATTTAGGGTCTTTGAGGAAATTCTATAGTGATTTTTAGGGTGTAGTAAGTAACTTTTCTACCAGTATTGTAGAAAATTTCTGTTTCCATGTATCAAATTTCTGTTTCCATGTATCAAATTTTAATTCTGGTCATTTTGTTCATCTTGAAGTTATATTGGTCGAGAATGTGGAAGGATCCATTTTAGTCTTTGGCAGTTGGATATCCAGAAGCATTTATGTTGTTTTATATTTCATACTCTCCCAACTGAGCTAGCCAGAGACTTTATATATTTTATATATGTATAAAGTGCTATATATATATATATATATATATATATATATATATGTGTGTTTTATATATATAAAAGTGTTTTATATATGTGTGTTATATATATATGTGTTTTATATATATATGTGTTTTATATATATATGTGTTATATATATTTTATATATATATGTTATATATATACATATATATATATATATATATATAGTGTTTTATATTCTTGATGATAGCCATTCTGACTGAAGCCAGATGAAATCCTAATGCAATTTTGATTTGCATTCACATAGTTGCTAATGTGGTTTAAAAAATAGAAATATACCTATGGGCCTCTGAAGAAATGTCTGTACAGTTTATTTGTCTATTTATTGAATGGATTTTCTGTTTAAAAATGTTAAGGCTATTTTAGTGTCTTACATATCTTAGATATTAATCTACATTGCAATATTAGCTGCCCAGTCTTTTCTTGCTATATTAAAGGCTATCTCCTTATTCATACTTGTGTATTGTGTAGAAGCTTTTTAACTTGGTCTAGTCCTATTTGTTGAGTCTCACTATTTTTTTCTGAGCTTTAGCTTTTATTCACTGTCTCGATTTTGAATTTTAAAGGCATTTATTTATTGCATTGTACCACTCCACCATTTTCCCAGAAGTAATGAGGTTCATGTTTTAAAAGTTTTTTATTTTGAGAACTAGTTCAAATTTGTCTCCAGTAATATAAGATGTTTGAACTAATTGAAAACAAATATGTCTTTGTATCTCCAAAAATGGTTTTAGGATTCAATAAGCTAAAAATGAAGGAATTTGAACCTCTGACTTTCTCCAGAAAAGTCCCAGTCATCAATTCAGGGTCAGGGTTTAATAAGGCTACAGCAGACATTTGCAGGGGCAAATTCCAAGGTAAAAGAAATATCTTGCCTAAGGAAAAGTGAGGGAAATATTCTGGGGTCTCTGGGATCCTGCCCAAGAAGTCTATCCTGTGCCTGTGGTTTTTATTTTTCCTATTTCTTCTAGAAGCTTCAGATATTCAAATTTTAATTCTGGTTATTTTGTTCATCTTGAAGTTATATTGGTCGAGAATGTGGAAGGATCCATTTTAGTCTTTGGCAGTTGGATATCCAGGTTTCTAGATACCATTTTTTAAAAGAAGTTGTCCTTTCTCCTGTGCAAACTTTTGGTCTTTTTGTGAAGAATCAGCCCAGTATAGCTACGTGAGTTTACTTTTGTGTCCTCTGTTTTATTTCATTGGTCTGTGTGATTGTTTTTATGTCAGTGCCATGCTGCTTTGTTCCAATGTCTGTGTAAAATATAACTAATTAGTAATCATGTTACCTTCTGGATTGTTTTCTTCCTCAGTACTTTATTGAATATTCTACCTATCTATGAACAGGAAATATCTTTCCATTTTCTGAAATTCTCATCAATTTTCTTTCTCTGTGTAATGTAGTTGTCACTGTATAGATCTTTTTCTTCCTTTGTTAAATTGATTCCTAGTATTTCATTTTAATGGATGCTATAGTGAAGGATGTGATTTACCTTACTCCTCTCTCAGTGAAATTGTTGTTTGTGTACAGGAATGCTATTCATTTTTGAGTGTTGATCTTGTATCTGGTTACATTAGCGAATTTGATTATTATGTCTAGGAGACTTTCGATGGAGTTTGGGGGGGTTCTATGTAGAATATCATCATCTGCAAATAATGATAATTGGACTTCTTCCTTTCCTATGCTTATTCTTGTTATTTCTCTTTCTTGTCTAATTGCACTTGCTGGTGTTTGCAGAAATTTATTGAATAGTAGTGGTGATAATGGACATCCTTGTCTTGTTCCTGATTTCAGATTGAAAGTTTTCAATTTTGTCCATTTAGTAAGATGTTAGTAAGGCTGTTGGTTTATTATATATGGCTTTTATTAGATTGATGTAGAGACCAACTATTCTGATATTTGTAGGCTTTTTCATGAATGAGTGTTGGGTTTTGTCAAAAGCTTTTTCTTCATCTATTGAGATGACCATGTGGTTCTTGTCCTTCATTCTGTTGATATGGCATATTATGTTTATTGAATATTCTAGGTTTTGTCTTACCATGGGAATTCTAGATTATTTTTCTATTTCTTTTTAAAATGTTATTGCTATTTTTATTGAAACTGTACTCAGTCTGTAGATTGCTTGTGTGGTACACTCCTGATAAAGTATTATCTCTGCTAATCAGTCACTTAGGAAGCCTTTTCATATTCTACTTAAATTTTTCTCTTATATGTTCTGTAATGTTTATTATAGAGGAAATTTCACCATTTTGAATGTGTTGATTCCCAGGCATTTTATTGATTTTATTTTGAAGCTGTTGTGAATGGAATTGTTTTTCTGAATTTTACTTGTAGTTTTTTTTGCTGAAGAGATAATTGTTGATTCTTTTTAGGTTGAATCACAACATTAATTAGTCCTTCTGATAATCTTGGTCTAGGCCTGGATCCACAAAATTATGCTCCTCCTGAAGCTTAAATTCTCATTCATGTGTGTAAATTTGTAAATGAGTATGTATGTGTGTTTGTGCACCTTGTGCATAGCACATCATTATGGCTGTAAGCCATGGCAGGAATATTGGGAGAGGTGAAAAGACAACCAACACAAAAGAGTGATTTGTGTGTAAGAAAAGCTAGAGTTGGAACCAAAACAGAACACAGAAACAACAAAGAGACTTTAGACAAATATTTTTGATGAACATAGATTCAAAAAATCCTTAATGAAAACTTAAGTAAGCAACAGATTTAAAAAATCATACACAGTGATTAAGTTGAGTTCTGTGACATCTTAGGTGTTACCAGCTCAGGTGTCTGCATAGCAAATAATCACACCTGGAAAGGGAAAAAGTCATATCGAGCAGTGCAACAGTGTCAGAAAAAAAAAAAACAGCAACAGCAGCAGCAACAGCCAAGATCAAAAACAAACAAAAAAACTTTAAAATCTTGATAGCATCCAATTTTTAAACACTTGTGCAATTTCCAACCTTCTCACACTCAACCACAAAAAAGTGCTGGTTTCTTTCAAAAATCTATGACTTCAATGTTTGTACAGAAATTCCCCTGTGATTGACCTTCTGTCTTGCCAGGCCACTCCACTTGTGCACACATTCTAAATCACAAACCTGAGCTAGAAACAGCATTCACTGATACACTTCTTCCCTTTGGTTTTCAATCAACTGGTTAACCAAGACTAAATATACAGACTCTAAACCTTGATCATCAATCCTCAGACATTAATCTTCACAGATTGTATATTGCCCATAGACAACCAAAGACCCCATCCACTCTTCAATGACTGGCCCTGACTAAAACTGCATACTATTTTCATGAGATTTGTAAAATTACCTAGTGATGTATATTCATGTCAGCATTTAGTGTATTACAAACCTTAAATGTCTAATACAATAAAATTAATGGCTACAGATCACGAGCCTTTACTAATTCTCTCAGTTGCACAAGATGGTGAATTGCTGGGTCTGAGCTTGCTTCATCTGGGCTGGATGGGCTGGTGTTCCATCACAAGTCTTGGTCTTAACAGAATGGAAAAGGCCACACTGTGTGGAATATTCATGTGTGAATGCCACTCTGTGGTGCATGCCTGCCCCTTCCTCAAGATCCATTCCTGGAACCATGCTCAAATGATTCTACAGGCACCCAGAGTCTATCAGCAACTGCCCAAAGTGAGCCCACAATGCAAACCCATCTGGTTTCAGCCTCCAGTATCACAGCCCATCCCTAGCCATTGCTTGGGATGCCATGAAATGTACAAGTGTGTCCAACACAAGTGTGGCTTCTGAGGTTCAGTCCTGGGACATGTAGGGTGAGATGGCCAATCACTTCCTACAGTCATTGTGGCATTGCTGATGGGAGTGAGCAAGACAGCAAGGCATCTAGGCAGTGCTCTGAAATACAAATATCTTGGGGATGTCTGACTGCCTTCAGTGCTTCCTGGAAACAGATGATGACTCATGCTTCTAGAGACTAAAGCAAGGAGGACAGACAGCATTGCCGAGAGGCCATTGTATGTGGGAATCATAGCACCCTAAGGACAGAAAGTCTGGTATCTCCTACAGAAACCACCCATGGAACAAGAAAGTCTTAGGAAAACTAAATGGGTGAAGTTTCTCAATTCTCCAATGTGGACAAAGACATCAACAGACTTTTTGTGTAACAGTGTTACACAAACACACACACACACACACACACACACATGCACAAAGACTTTGAACCAGGCATGGTGGCATTGCCTGTAATTTCAGCACTTGAAAGCCTGAGGTAGGACAATTGCCATGAGACTGAATTGCCACGAGACTGTACTACAAAATGAGTCCATGCCCACACTGTCTGTCTGTCTATCTATCTATCTATCTATATATATATATATATGACAGAAAGAATGAAAAGAAAATTACATTGAGCTCTATACAAAAGATGTACAGAACTATTCACAAAAGATGGTTTATAAGTCCAAGTGGCAGATTGTTGATCTGAAAAGACTGCTTTAATCATAAGTCTGAACAGTCATTAAACAAGTAGGTCATTAACCAAGGAATATCTGTATTTGACCAATATCTGTTGAGTGATAGTTTTATATATATATATATATATATATATATATATATATATATATATATATATATATTTCTGTTCACATGTCTGAAATATGCAGATATATTCATTTATTCATAGAAATTTAGTTTTAGTTTTGAAGAAAATAAGTAATAGGGAAGCAAAGAAATAAAGGATGTAATTAGAGTTTGTGAAGTATGGTTAGAAGAGCAATGAAGATTTAGAAGGCAGAGGAAATCAGGACACAGGTAAAGAAAGAAAAGCTGAAGTTCACCAGTCTTTTCCACGGGGGAAGTGGGGAGAGAGTAAATGAAAAAGAAGATTCAAGTATTATTCAAAGATTGCATGGCTTCAGTCACTGATAAGGAAAAGAGAGGAACACTTGGGCTGAAATAAATATTACTTAAGTCTCAAATGAAGAGAAAATATAGTATATAACATAAAATGTGAAATTTCAGATGACTACTACCCATCCAAGTAAAAGCATGAAGAAATTATCTGGATATAAACATGTTGAAATGCATCATAACTGGTAATAGCATTGTGGATTTCATCAACATACACACATATTCTAAGTGTATGAAATTATATTTTACAATGTAGAACAAGTGAAGGTATAGGCACAGGGCCTAGAATTTATTCTTTCAGTGTGTAGAGTATTACAATCTCTTAAGCCCACCAAAATAAACAGAACACTGACTAGGTGTACATTTGGAGATCTGTACATGTTATAAGCACCCAAAATGATGAGTAAGGATGTGAGATCACTTGAAAATTGCTAACACATGAGATTAAACATCATCACCACCATCAAAAAAGCACCAGTTTCAATCATTTGGCTGTTTATGATGCTAGGGATCAATCCTGTACCCTTAAACATGCTTTACAATTACCTATTCGCTCCCACTACTTCTAACCCCAAGTTAGATGAGAGATTCCATACTCAAGACTAAAGCCAATGACCTAGCTAGGTCGTACCCTTCTATACTTCTAGAGAAAGAAGGAACAATGTTGTGCAGTGAAGTATTTTCAGCTTGGGGTATTCCATCCTTGCATAACCAGAGAAAGTACTGGTCTTGATTACTTCCTGTAGAGAAGCCCTGAGTACCTAGGATACAAATTTATATAGCAACACAATTTGTAATAGACAAATCTTGGAGGCAGCCCATCGGTCCACCAACAGGTGAGTGGGCAAAGAATTCTTCCAAGGAATCACAGCAAAAGCCCTGTAATAAAATAACCTGAAGAATCCACCATGGCTGCCTCCTATGTGTTCCAGAGAGAGGCAGTTGATACTGATGGAAGAAGTGTACTGAGATCTGCTAAAGCAGGACCAAGTTGTCCTTAGCTTTGGGACAAAAATAACTGTCATCAGAAACTGTGTGGGGAGGAGGTAAATCTAGATGTACATCACATGGGCAGAAATAAAGCAAGACTACCCCTAAGAACTTGGAGCACTGAGGAGTGCCGCTTGATCAAGTTGGTCTGGCACTCTGAAAATTCCAGCTCTGAAAGCTCCGGGAAGCCTGAGGCAAGCCCAGAAAACAGGTTGCTAGGCATAGGGATTTCAATTGACAGTAGCTTACCGAGTGTATAAATAAACTCACTGCATTCCCTGGACATCATTTTCTCTCCAACCAATACAGGAGGCTCCACCTCATATCAGCTTTTGCATCTTGACTCTTGTCTTCCTTTATCCTCCACCATCTTCCTTCCAGAGTATTAGGAGCTGTACTCTCTGCAGCATTTCAGTGCAAAGACTAAAGGTTAATATCAAATATGAATGAGAACACTCAGAGCTGAGCCAAATAGAGTACAGATGCGTGAATCACAATTTAACCCTTAGAAGTCTTAGCCATATGCAAGCCAGATTAACTCAATACAAGATTGACTCACTACTAGGCAGTACAAAGATTCACAAGCTAACATTACAAGATGTAAATCACTAGAGCTGTTTTGTTATGCACAAAACACCAACACATAATAATATAGAGTTAGATGGAAGATAAATTATAACTACTTTCTGATAACTTACCCAACAATTGATAATACATGAATTAGTTCAGTGCATCAGCAAATAGGATGATTGGTGAAATATATTAAAACTCAAGAGACATAAGCAAAATACATCTACAGAACCTAAAATATTGATCATTGTAATGATCATTGAAATCATAGGAAATGAATAACTATAACCCAACAGAAAGAAATGATAAACAAACATGGAAAGAATATTAGAAACAAAATTGTACAAGTACTTGAGATTATTTTTAAAAATAAAAGCACAGCTATTTTATGATTGTGGTATATTTTGTATAACAACAAATGTACAGGTAAGAAGAATATGTATTCTGATGTTTTGAAGTGAAACACTCTCTAGACATCATTCAAGTTCATTGTTAACAAGCTGGGATTAAGTCTAATATTTCTTTGTTGATTTTTTGTCTAGCTGTGAGAGTGTTGTATTAAGATACTCCACTACAATTGTTAGTGATTATTTGGTTTTTCATGTCCCTTAGTATATTTTATGTGTGTTTGGTACACAAATATTGGTGATTTCTATCAATTCTTGGAGTTTTCCTTTAACAAGTACAAAACATGTTTTAAAAAATGTAGAGGAATTGAAATCACCCCATGAATACTATTTGACCATAGCAAAACTAAATGTGAAATCAGTGACAAAAGAAACCACAAAAATTACATTAACAGTTGAAAATTAAGCAACATTGTTCTGAACAACCAATGGGTCAATGAGGACACTAAAGATGAAATTAAACACTATATAAAATTAAATAATAATGCTGATACAACATGCCAAACCATATGTGATGCAGTGAAAACAGTCCTGCAAGGGAAATTTATAGTGATGAACTCACACATCAGGAAAAAAGAACCAGCTCAAACAAACAGCTTAATATGGAACCTCAAACTTCTAGAAAAAAGAACAAATCAATTCAAACCTTGTACAAGGGAGAACATTATAAATAGAAGAGCAGAAATTAATGCAATAGAGAATAAAATAATAACAAAATGAATGGAAAATATGATTCTTTGAAAGAACAAATAAAAATGAGAAACAGTTCCTATCATGTTGCCTTGAAAATCTATATCACCAGTCATGAGAATGCAAATTGACATTTGGAGAAGAGAAGCATATAGAACTCCAAATAGCCGTAACCAAAATAGAACTACACCCAGACACATAACAATCACCATCCCATAAATCCAACCTAAGAACAGAATACTAAAAGCTGTTAGAGAGTAACAAAAGATAACTATAAAGGAAAACCTATCAGAATCTCAGCAGACTTCTCAACACAAACAATGAACTCAAGAAGAGCATGGAGTGAAGTATTTCAGATCCTAAAGGAAAACCACTTCCAACCCAGACTGACATACCCTGCAAAACTGTCCTTCAAAGTGGATGGGGGAATAAGATACTTCCATGCAAAGAACAGCTGACAAACTTCATGAGCACCAAACCAACCCTACAAAGAATACTGAAAGACATTCTAGATACACAAAGGATAAAACTACTAAGCAAGGCAGACAATTAAACAGAATGGAAAGGTAAAGATACAGCAGAAGAAAGATAACATGTCAATGACAAACCAATATATAAAAGTTATAAACATTAATGTAAATGGCCTCAACTCACCAATCAAAAGGAACAGACCAGCAGAATGCATCAAGAAACAACATCCAACCATATGCTGTTTACAAGAAACTCATCTTACCCAGTTGTTTTTGTCAGATCGTGGAGCAGAACTGTTAACAGTCTCACTGTTTGAATGTCTACTTTACATGCTTTAACTTTGTAATTTAAACAACTATTTCCAAGAAGTCAGTATGTAATTAGTCAAGTAATAATTTCTTAGGCTTTATTGTTGTTGTACTTTTCCTTTTTTCCTTGGACTACTGTATGGTTGCTACCCTTTATTCTGTTTTATTTTGTTTTGTTTTTTTCCTCTTTAAATAAAATTATTAAAAAAAAAAAAGAAACTCATCTTACCCAAAAGGAAACCAATAAACTGAAAGTCAAAGGATGGAAGACCATACTTCATGCAACAGGAAAC
>PVJX010044356.1:0-13230 GCA_004027295.1 Dolichotis patagonum
GGGAGTCTGAGGAACAAGGATCACATGTTTTGGACTAACCTGGGCAATTTAGCAAGACCCTAACTAAATAAAATAAAAATAAAAATAAATAAGGAAAAGGGCTGGGGAGGTAGCTCAATGTGAAGGCCTTGAGTTCAAACCCCACTGCTCCCTCCAAAAAAACCCCATAAACTACTGCTAATGTTCTATCTGTATCCCAACCCAATTCCCCACCCTTGCCGCAATTCTACCTGCTTTTTCTTTGCAAACTTTTTATGTTTTTCAAGAAATGTTCTCTTGGCTGGTGATTTAGCTCAGCAGTGTAAGTGGCTGCCTTGCAAGCATGAGGTTGTGAGTTCAATCCCCGGTACCAAGAAAAAAGAAAAAAGAAATGTTCTCTGATCCTTGATTTGGTTTTGTCTCCTGGGTTTCCCTCACCCTCTAGGCACATTTGGCTCTCAGCCCCATATAACATTTATTTGCCAATGAGACTGAAGGATTCCTGTGGGCAGAAGCTAATTTCTAAAATTTTTTCTTCCTAGGTCTTATCACAGCACGTTTGTGAATGAAAAAGAATTAGACACTCCTTAACAAGCCACAGAGGGCATGTCTCAATAATTACTGTTATCATGAACAGCGTAAATTTTTAAAATTTTCAAGATTCAGTTTTTAACACTCTTTTGCATAATCTTTTCAGATTATGCCTACATCAATTTCTTTCAAATTGAGGAATAGCTTATTGACATTTCCTGAGCACTCTAAGCAAATTAGATGAAGGCGTGCAGTCACCATGGTTTTTCACCTGACTGTAATATGGCTTAATATTGTTTTGAAAAATTGATCTGCATCTGTCCTAGTTGCATTCATTGTGCTAACAGAAAAACCCTATGTGAATTCTCTGTTTTAAAAGTTAATTTGGCAAACATGTCCTACAAAAAAATGGTCCAGATGGTTTCTGACATGTAGTGATAATAAATAAGTGGTCCTTTTCACATATTGCATGGTGTTTGCTGTAGTTTTCTATTACAAGGATGTGGCTTTTAAAGAACAAACAAAAAAAAATCACTTAATTTCACGGCCACCCAAGACCCATGGAAACATATGTGACTCATATGTCTAAATGCCAGACCACTCTTTATATATTCAAATGAGGTCACTTTTTCATAAATACCTCATGTGTTATTGACCCATGTCACTTTCTGATATTTTAATATCACCTACCACATGCTTTACATGTATCATTTTATTTAATTTTTTCAACAAGCCTATGTAGTAGGTACTATTATTTCTATTTTTTTAAAGAAATAATCCAAAGTTATTAATACGTGGTACAGCCTCTGATGTGCAAACCATGTATTCCTAATATCCACATACTCTCTCTACTCCAATGTGGCATCCATAACTACATTGCATTCTTAGGGGACAAACTCCAGGTGAGGTTTAGTGTCCAGCTCTTCTTTGCCTGAAGAATTGTAAGAAGACACCTTGACAATGTGTTGCCATCTGCCTCCTGTCAGATGTCTTTTGTTTTGTTTTGTTTGGTTTGGTTTGGTTTGGTTTGGTTTGGTTTTGTTTTGTTTGATATGGAGTCTTACTATGTAGGCTGGTCTTGAATTCCTGATCCTCCTGCCTCAGCCTCCCAACTAGTAGGATTACAGGCATGGGCTACCATGCCTGGCCAAAGTAGCATTTTTGCTGTCTACACTTTTAAGTTCTCAGGCACTGAAGGCACATGGTAAGCTGTGTAGGAGTGGAGAATGCCTTTTCTTCTCAACCCTGTGTCCTTCTTCAGTATTTAAATAACAGCTTCTCCCTGGTTTTTCACAGACCAGTTCTTAAATATCTTTCTCTACTCACCTAGGTTTGGCCAAAGGGCTAAATCTAAGACACTCTGCCCTAAGGAGCTAAGTGTTTAAAACTCTTTTTGTCAAAAGCTACTAGCAACCTGATTCCTACTGACTGAGTGAAGAGGGAAGCAAGCACTAAACATCACAGGAAATGTAAGAAGATGAGCAAATGCTGTTTACCAAAATCCCTTGCTTGCAGAGTGTGCCAAGTAGTGGGGAATGAAGAACCCTTTGGAGGCAGTAAGTACGACGCCGTGGGCGTGCGTGCTGGTGATTCCTAAACTCCCTAGAAAGAATGAGTGAGGTCTCCATAGCTTCTGAACATGCTTTGAGGGGAGATGAACGATGTTGGAGCTAGAATGGAAGTGTTTTTAATAACAGAGACAATGTTTAACCTTTTCCTTACTGACAAGATCTTGAACATAAGTTTTTAAATTTATTTATTTATTTATTTATATATTTATTTATTGGTGCCGGGGATCAAACTCATGACCGCGTTTGCCAAGCAGGCACTTATGCCACTGAGCTAAACCCCAGCCCCTTGAACATAAATTTTATTTTTTGGTTTATTTTATTTTATTTTATTTTAGTATTTTATTTTATACCAGGGATTGAACTCACGACCTCACGCTTGCCGGGCAGGCGTTTATGCCACTGAACTAAATCCCCAGCCCATGAACATAAATTTTAAAAATAATGTGAGGAGGCACCAAATTGAGAGCCTGAGAGTATCCAGTACTAGGTATGACCTGGGTGCTGCCAACCATTTAATCATTTCTAGAATGTTTAAATTATCTTAAATTTAACTTTTTATTTTCAGTATCTATACCCTTTTGGAAGCTTTAAATGAAGAGACGAAATTATTAGGTATAAAATCCTTAGCAAACATAAATCTTTAACCGATGTAACATTAAATAACTTACATTAGTGAGCATTTAAAGTAAGTCTGCATTGTGCTAAGTGCCTTATATTCACTGGATCATCTAATATACATATATACAATACACCAAAATAGGTATTACTATAATCCCAATCTTCCAAGTGAGAAACGGATATGTTAAGTAATTTGCCCAGTGTCACCCAGCTAAAACAAAAGATACAGACAATATAAGTTAGTACGTGAAGGGGATTATCTTAGACACTTTCTCATTACTGAGCCACAATATCTGATGCTCACAATTTGTAGAGGTTTAAATCCATAATCTGTTGCTCCACGGCAGAATCAGCGTGGCAGGAGGGCCTGCTAGAGAGGAAAGCAGCTCACCTCATGACAGACCGGAAGCAGAGAGACTGGAAGGAAGAGTGGGGAGGGAGATAAACCATTCCAGGTTTACCTCAAATGATCCACCTCTTCTAACTAGGCCCCGCCTCCTAATAGCAAATTGGCTGTGAACTCCCATAATCTAATCACCTCCTAAAGATCTTGCCTATGAGTATATGAGGAAATGTAGATGCAAACTGTAACATTCTACCTTTGGGCCCCAAAGACCCACCCACATGTATCCATTTATGTAAAATATATTTAGTCCATCTCTAAGAATTACCAAAGTCCTAACAGCTTTAGCATGGCTGAGAAGTCCAAGTCCAAAGGCTCATCTGATATTTAAGGCAAACTCTTAAGTATAAGATCCTGTGAAAATCAAACAGGAACTGCCAACATACAATAGCTCGGGGTAAACAGTCTCATTTCAAAAGGGAAGAATAAGGTGATAGAAACCAATGGGACTATCAGCACTTTTCTCATTGCTGAGACAAAATAAAGGACACTCACAAATTAAAAGAGAGAGTTTATTTGGCTCACAGTTCATAGAGGTTTCAATCCATAGTGGGCTGGCTCTAAGGCAGGGTGGCATGGCAGAGAGGTGTCACAGAAGAAAACAGTTCATGACACACAGAAGGCAGCAAAGCAGTGAAGCAGCAGCAGCAGCCACCAAGCCAGGATATTTGTATTTCACCCAGGATACCTGCCCTTCGAGTGGTACCCCCATACCCAAGGTGCAGCACCCTTAATCCAGCATCGTTACCCTTAATCCTAGCATCACACATCCTAGATCCAACCACCTCCAAAAAACTACATGAGGCTTTGGGGCAAGGCATCTAGATACAAGCCATAACATCCCTCCCTCCCGTACACTCCCAAAGATTCATGTAACAGCCCTTTATGCAAAATGAATTTAGCCCATGTCTAAGAGCTGCCAAAGACCTAATGGTTTCAACACTGCTGAAAAGTCCAAAATCTTTTCTCAGATTTAAAGCAAACTCTTAGCTGTGAGCCCCTGTACAAATAAAAAGTTAAACACTTTCAACATACAAGGACACAAGGTAAACATTCCCATCTCAAAAGGTACCAAAAAATGGAATGGAAAGGAATGGGAACAAATCAAAACCAAAATCTAGCAGGACACACATTAAGTCCCACAGTTCCATGTCCACCATCCGAGGCAGTCTGTGGCAAGATGTGAACTCAGAAGGGATTGGGTTGGTCTGAATCTATGCCAATGGTGGTAGCTCCCAGGCCTTCTCTCTGGGGCCGGCTCTGCTCCCTCCTTACAATTTTCCTCAGATGATCCACGTTCTTGGCATCTCCAGCCTTCCAGGGTCTCTCCGCACCTCCAGCTTCACACTCGCAGCTGGTACACTGCCCTCTCAGGGGCACACTGCCTGGCCTCCCAGGTCTTCTTCTTAAATCTAGGTGGAAAACTTCTTGGCCATGCAACTCTTGCATTCTGCATGAATTTAAAGTCAACATGACAAAAATAATAATAATAAAATAAATCAGCATGACATGGATGACACCAGGGTCTGCCACCACCTGGAAAATTAGCCAAGCTTGCTTCTCTTGGTTCCAGGTGTCATGTGACTAGATTGCTGAGTTCTATGAACCCAATCCTAAGAAAAAATTATCTAGGCCACTACCATTCTGGAACATGGTGCTCTGGAGCTGTTTCTCAAAGCAGAGTGTTTCACCTTTGCAATTTTGAGGCTCCAAAGCCTGGAGCCCTACTAGGTTGTGTAATGTTCTCTCACCATCTTTTCTATTGTCCTTTTCTGAAATACTTGGCTTTTTATGTCTAGTTTTTTCAGTGACCAATATCTCCTCTGTTCCATCTTTGCAAGCTGTGACTTTACTAGATTCCTTTCTGGCCAAACTAAATGTTTTAAACCATTCTGCTTGGCTCTTCGTTCTTGATTTTCAACAGAAATCCAACTAAAACTCCAAAAGTAGCCATACCACCACCCTCAACATTAGACTGCACTGATAGTTCTTCTGCAAGATTAATTAATGCACCACCTCTAGTCTCAGTCTCAGGCAAAGTCTTTGAATATGAGCAAAATGCAGATTTTGTGCAAATTATTAACATACACGTCTGGAGTCCAACAACCAATAATGTCCTTCTTCCCAGCAGAAACCTCCTGAACCTAGTCACTTCTGTCAGCTATTTTCATCACTATTCTGATTTTTTGAGTTCTATCCAGAATCTCCCATCAAGCTTAGTGTAAAGCATGCCAGGGCATCTCTAGCCAAACCTTCCAAATTCTTCCCAAGAGCCAGTTCCAAAGGCTTCTCAACCACATACACTCACAGTAACCACCCTACTTCTCTGATACCAAAATCTGTTCTAGTCACTTTCTCAGCACTGAGGCACAATACTCAATGCCCGTAAGTTTTTGTAGAGGTTTCAGTCCATAGTTGGCTGACTCCATGGCAAAGGGGCATGGCAGAGGAGAGTTGTTTAGGACATGGCACAAGGACATAGAACATCAAGAAAGAGCTGGGCAGAGAAATATAACCTCCCAGGTCACAATCACAGTGAGCTGCCTCTTCCAACCAACTCCCACCTCATAACAGGAAATCAACTATAAATCCCCATAATCCAATCACCTTCCACAGGTCTTGCTTATGAGCACATCAGCCTCTTGGAAGACATCTAAATATAAACCATAATAGAGATCTACCTAGAGTGCTTCTCGAAAATACAGTTCAGATGCTACCAGATGGAATTATGAAAAGGAAGTCAGAAGACTACAAAAGGAGCCTAGGGAAGACAGGAAATACAACAGGTGGATATAGGCATATAGAAATAGGTTAAGTAAAGGTAGAGAGAATCCAAATTTTACTTTATGGGACAAATTCAGCCCATCACCTGTTTTTATACTGTTTACTTTGCAAACTAAGAATAGATTTTTACCCTTTTAGATAGTTGGGAATATCAAAAAACAATTCATGACCCTATAAATCATATGAATTCTGGTGTCCACAAATAAGGTTCTCCTGAAACACAGCCACTCCCACACACTCACATGTCATCTGTAGCTGCTTTTCACACATTACCATGGTAGAGTTAAGTAATTGTTAGAGAGGGTGTGGACTCCAAAGCCTAAGAGACTTATGCTCTCACTCATTACCACAACTGTGCTCCAATCCCCGTGTTAGAGCAGCAGTCCTTCTCAAACACCAGGCAGGGATGAACTTTGCACCCATTTTTTGTAAAAAATAAAATAAAATAAAAATAAGTATAAAGTGGGTTTTTCCTCAATGAGGTCATTTTTTATATTAAGAACAACAGACAAAAATGATACAGAATTTCAAAAAATAGTAGGGAATTAACAGTAGTTAATATATTGCTTATTGTTACCTTAGAAGTAGTTGTTCAGGTTACAAGATTCAGGCATGAAAAAAATGATCAAGCAATCAAACAATGAAAACACAAACTGTTCTTTTGGATGAACTTATAGATATTAGTAGTGTAGTTATCTATCTTGTGTATATATACATACATGTATGTATATATATATATGCATACCTATATACACACAATCTTTTCTCTTCTTCCTTTTCTCCTTTCCCTGTCCCAGTTGTTCTTTCCTTTTGAGCAACTTCTTTCCTTTCCATTTTCTTTTTTTTCTTCGTGTGTGTGTGTGTGTGTGTGTGCGCGCACGCGCGCGTGCATCATGGATTGAATTTGTGGCCTCACACTTACCAGGCTGGCTTTTGAACTGCTGAGCTAAATCCCTGGCCTTCCCTTTCATTTTCACAATATCTATTATACATTTTTATCTTATTATTCTTTCAGTTTTTTATATATTATTTACACATGTGACTTTGATTTATTTCACTTATGAGTAAGGTCTCAAGTTGCATCCATTTACCCATAAAAGCCTCAAGTTATCCTTTTTCATAGCTGAGTGATACTCCATTTTATAAAAATACCACACCTTTTATCCATTCTGTGGTTGATGGGCATTTGGGTTGTTTCCAAGATTTGGCTATTACAAATTGTGCTGCTATAAACATGGGTCCACATATATCTCTGTGGCATGATGTTTTCAATTCTTCTGGGAAAATGCCCAAAAGCAGAATAGCTGGTGACCTCTAATCCTAGCTTTTTGAGGAATCTCCACACTGATTTCCACAGTGGTTGTACCATTGCTTTTCTTAAATGACCAGTGATGGTGAACATTTCTTCATGTATTTATTTTCTATTTGTGTTTTTTCATCTGAGAAATGCATGTCCATCTTAGATGCCCATTTTTGGATTCAGTTTTCAAATTTGGGAGGCATGATGTTTTTCAGTTCTTTATATGTTTTTGTTTGTTTGTTGTTTGGTTGGTTGGTTAGTTTATTTTATTTTGTTTTATTTTAATTTTTTTTGGTACTGGGAGTTTAACTTAGGACCTCATGCTTGCCAAGCAGGTGCTTGTGCTGTTGAGCAAACCCCTGGCCATATATGTTCTAGATATAAGTCCCTTGACAAAGGGACAGGTGGTTAAATTTTTTCCCCATTCTCTGGGTTTTCTTTTCATTCTATTGGTGATTTCTTTTGAAGTGCAAAAACTTTTAATAAGATGAGGTCCCAGTTGTTGATTCTTTGAAGTACTTCCTGTGTGGCTTGCGTTTTGTTCATGAACTCTTTGCTTACCCCTATGTTTTCAAGATTCCAATATACTTTGTCCTCCAGTAGATTTAGTGTTTCTATTTTAATATTTAGATCTTTGATCCATTTTGGCTTTAGTTTAGTGAATGGTGATAGACATGCATCTAGTTTTAGTCTTCAGCATATGAAAAGCCAATTTTTCCAGCACCATTTATTAAAGATGCTATCTTTCTTCCAGAGAATATATTTGGCCCCTTTGTTAAAGATAAGATGGTTGGGTGTCTTTGTAGTTGTGTCTCCATCTTCTAATCTGTTCCACTGATCCTCTGGTCTGCTGTTGTTGTTTTTCCAGTACTATACTGATTTTATCACAGTAGCTTTGTAATATAATTTCACATCAGGGATTGAGATATCTCCTGCCTTGCCTCTGTTGCCCAAGATTGCCTTTGCTATTCTAGGTCTCTTCTGTTTCCAAATGAATTATAGGAATATTTTCTCTAGATCTGTGAGGTATGTTAATGGCCATTTGATCAATATTGCATTAAATCTGTGTAACAGTTTTGGTAGTATGACCATGTTCACAATGTTGGTTCTTCCTATCCATGAGCAAGGGATGTCTTTCCATATTCTGATATCCTCGTCAATCTCCTTTTTCAGAGTACTGCAGTTTTCAACATATAGATCTTTTACATCCTTTATTAGATTGATTCCTAAGTATTTTGGGGGGGGGTGCTACTGTGAAAGCTGTTATTTCCATAATTTTCCTCTCAGTGAGTTTGTTGTTTGTGTACAAGAATGCTATGGGTTTTTCAGTATTGACTTTGTATCCAGCTGTGCTGCTGAGTTTGCTTATTACTTTTGATGGAGTTTTTGTGGTCTTCTATGTGAAGTATTATGTTGTCTGCAAAAAACAATAGTTCAACTTCTTACTGTCCTATCCTTATTTCTTTTATTTTGCTCTCTTGTCTAATTGCTCTGGCTAATGTTTCCACAACTATATTGAATAGGAGTGGTGATAGTGGACATCTTTACTTGTTCCTGATTTTAAAGTGAAAGATTTCCATTTTTGTCCATTTAGTATGGTGATGGCTGTTGGTTTGTTATAGATGGCTTTTATCATATTGAGGTAGAGACCATCTATTCCATTGTTATCATGAATGAGTGTTGGACTTTATCAAAAGCTTTTTCTGCATATACTGAAATGATCATGTGATTCTTGTCTTTGGCTCTATTGATGTGGTGTATTAAATTTATTGATTTGCATATGTTGAACCATCCCTGCATTCCAGGGATGAACTCCACTTGGTCATGATGTATAGTCTTCTTGATGGTTTACTGAATTCTGCTTTTTAGTATTTTATTGAAAATATTTGCATCAATGTTCATTAGGGAGATTGATTTATAATTCTTTTTGATTGAGTCTTTCTCTGCTTTTGGTATCAGAGTAATACTTGTCTCTAGGAATGAGTTAGAGAGAACTGCTTTCCTTTCAATTTCATTAACAAGAGTTTGAGGAATATTAGCATTAAATCTTCTCTAGATTTCTTGTAGAATTCAACAGTGAATCTATCAGGACCTGGGCTTTTCTTTATTTTTAGGTTTTCAGCTACATTTTCAATTTTAGTAACTGATATTGGGTTATCTGAAATTTTGATATCTTCTTGATTTAGTTTTGGTAGTTTACATGTTTCTAGGAATCTGTCCATTTCTTCTGTATTTTCCAGACTATCTGAGTAAAACTTTTCAAAGTAGCTGTTGATGATTTTCTCAATTTCCACAGAACCTGTAGTGATTTCACCCTTTTCATTCCTCATTGCATGACTTTGCATTTTTTCTTCCCTTTTCTTGTTAGGGTTGGCTAGGGATTTATCAATTTTGTTTATTCTTTCAAAGAACCAACTTTCAATTCATTAATTGTTTGTATTGTTTTCTTAGTTTCAATTGTGTTAATTTCTGCTCTGATCCTTATAATTTCCTCCCTTCTATGAGCTTTGGTCTTGATTTGCTGGGTTTTTTCTAGAAGTTTGAGGTACAATAATTCATTGCTGTATATTTCCCTCTTAGCACCACTTTCATTGCATCCCACAGGTGTCAGTATGTTGTATCTGCATTTTCATTGAATTGTAGATATTGTTTAATTTCCTTTTTAATACCATCTGTAACCCATTGGTTATTCAAGAGTGTGTTACATAATTTGCATGTGTTTATGTAGGTTTTGCAGTTTCTTTTGCCATTAATTTCCAATTTCAATGCACTATGGTCAGATAATAAGCATGGGATAATTTCAATTCCTTTTAATTTACTTAAGCATGTTCTATGGGCTAATATGGTTTATTTTACAGAATGTCCTATGTGAGGCTGAGAAGAATGTGTATTCTGATGTTGGATGGAACACCCTGTAAACATCTAGTAAGTCCATTTGTCTGTAGGTTTGATTCAGTTCTGTTATTCCTTTGCTGACTTTTTGTCTAGTTGATCTGTCTCTTTTTGACAACAGGTTATCAAGGTCCTCTGCTACAATTGTATTATTGCATATTTGACTTTTCTATTTCTGTTAGTATTTGTCTTATATAGTTGGGTGCTCCCATATTTGGTGCATATATTTATGATTGTTACATTTTCCTCTTGAATTTTTCTCCTAAAAAGTATATAGTGACATGTTTTATCTCTTTTGGTCATTTTTGGTTTGAAGTTTATATTGTCTGCAAACAGAATAGCTACCCCTCCTTTTTTTCTGGGTTCCTGTTGCATGGAATACTGTTTTCCACCCTTTAATTTTCAGTCTATGAGTTTCCTTTCAGGTCAGATGTGTTTCTTGTATACAGCGTATTGCTGGATCTTGTTTCTTGATCCCTTCTGCCTGTTTCTTTTAATTGGTGAATTGAGTGGCCCTGAAGCAAGGCCAGCAGATCGCTGTAGCTGCTGGTTTCAAACAGGAGCCTAAAGAGAATTCTTTCTGTGGTCTGTTGGCCATTTCAGAACTTTGGAAATGGAATGGTCAATTCATCAGAAAGAAACAGAAGGTGAGTGTGGTGGACTTTAGGGGGCCTGCAGGGGACAGACCCTAGTGCCTCAGGACCTGTACCTTGAGGTTGACTTGGGGTGCCAGGAGAACAAGGAACTCTTCCCATCTCTGGGGGGTGACTGATCCTGCCTGCCTGTGGGTTGAGAATCAGACATCTCGGGCTGGGGATTTAGCTCAGTGGCTTAAGCGCCTGCCTGGCAAGCGTGAGGTTGTGAGTTCAATCCTCAGTACCAAAAAAAAAAAAAAAGAGAGAGAATCAGACATCTCATGTCGTCCTGTCCCCCGTCCCGTGTCTCTCCTCCCCCTCCTCCATGCCTAGCAAGCGGGATCCAGTGAACTACACATCTTGTGAAAAGATTGACTATGTTATTCAGTATGAGCTCTCCATATGCAAAGATAAGGACAACCATTTGGAAGAAAACAAGAGACAATATGACAGATAGTGAAGATATCTGGTTGTCTAGCTTTGAAATTTATGCTTTCTTATGTCCCATTCTGTTATGTTTTGTTGTATAATTTCACTCCCTTTTAAAATAAAATTTAAAAAAAAAATTTTTTTAAATTGGTGAATTGAGGCCAGAGACATTGATGGTTATAACTGATATATGTTGGCTTAACTTTGTCATGTTATTTTCCTGTTGTTGGTTCCCTGCTTTCTCCTCTTGCTTAATTGCTTGTCCTGCCTGGTGGTTTTCTTCTGTTGTTCTGGGAATTGTGGTCATTTTTATCTCTGTCTAGTATGTCTTTAAGTACTCTTTCTAGGGTTGGTTTAGTAGACATGAATTTCTTCAATTGTTCTTTGTTATGGAAGTACCTTATTTCTCCATTAAATTTGAAAGATAGTTTTGCAGCATACATCAATCTGGGTTGAAAGCTGTTTTCTTTCAGGGCTTGAAATGCTTTACCCCAAGTTCATCTTGACTTAAAGTTTTGGGTTGAGAAACTGGCTATGATTCTTATGGGCTTTCCTTGACAGGTGACCTGGTTTGTTTGTTTGTTTTGTTGTTGTTGTTTTTTTTCCTCCAATAGCTTTTAATATTGTTTTTATGCTGAATTTCTGAGATCTTGATTATTATATGTCTGGATGTAGATTTATTTTGGTTATGGCTATTTGGAGTTATATGCCTCTTTTATCTATATATCATAGTCTTTTCCCATGCTTGGGAAATTTTCTACTATTACCTCTTTTTTTTTTTTTTTTTTTTTTTTTTTTTTTTTTTTTTTTTGTGGTACTGGAAATAGAACTCAGGACCTTGCACTTGCTAGGCAGGTGCTGTGCCACTCAGCTAAACCCTGGCCTTCTGCAAACAGTATTTTTTTGTAATTTGCATTGACATCTTCATTTTCATTGAGTCTTTTTTTTTTTTTAAACTGGGGATTGAACTCACAATCTCATGTTTGCCATGTAGGTGCTTATACCACTGAGCTAAATCCCCAGCCTTCACTGATAGTCTTATATTGTTTTTCTTTGCATTGTCTTGGAATTGTTGAACTGCTATTTCATGGTCCCTTGCTATTTTTAAGAGTTCTTTCCTTTCATGATTGCTAGCTGCTGTCCTGTCTTCAAGGTCTGAAAGTCTATCTTTAGTTTCGTTCAACCAGTTTTGCCAGCTTTCAATGGAATTTTTAATTTCCTACATATCTCTTTGAATTTGTTTCATGCATTCTATTTCATTCCTATATTGTTCATTCAGTCTCCATCATTGGCCAGGAATTTAGCTCAGCAGCATAAGAACCTGCCTGGCAAGTACAAGGTTGTGAGTTTGATCCCTGTTACCAAAAAATAAGTTTCCATAATTTTTCCATGTCTCTGTATTTTTTTTTTATCTATGTCTTCTCTAGCTATGCTAAGCAACTTTTTTTTATTAAGGTTGTCATATCTTTAAGTGATTATTTCTGGTCTGATTTCCTCTATAACCTCATGGATTTGTTTATTTCACTTGCTATCTTTTCAGAAGTTTCAGGTGTGTGACTTGCAATGACCTCCATTTCAATGTCTCCTGTACTTGTTCTGGCTGTGTTGGGTATTTGAAATTACATTTTGCTTTTGCATTTTTTCATTTTCACCTTCTGGGTTAATAGTTTGTTCTTTTCAATCTTGCTAGTCTGGACTGTCCATCAAGTGTTTCTTAGAGTCCTTGTGTGATTGACATTCACTCAGCTTTTGGGTTCTACAGTGTAGGGGAGGGGCCAGTTACCTGAGTAACTCCTGCAGGACCAGTTGCATGAGTCCTGTATTCTTCCTAGGCTGATTAGCTTAGGAGTATTGATGTGAACCAACACTTAGCTCATATTGTTACTGCAGCTTCAGGCTGTTCCGGATCTCCAGGTCCACCTGTCTATAGCGTGCACCCCAGTTGGGACCCTACTGTGTCACTGGGGTTCTCAGAGGTCCAGCTGGGTTTCTCTGGGTGAGGAAAAGCCTCATCAGTGCTCTCACCAGCCCACCCAGGGTTCTCTGTATGGAAGAAGGGCTCACCTGTGCTCTCGCCAGCTTGCCATG
>PVJX010044357.1:0-13231 GCA_004027295.1 Dolichotis patagonum
CATTTTATTTACTTCTCACATCACTGAGATTGTATTACTGTTCCCATTTCATAGATGAGATCATTAATACTGCAGTAATTAGATCTGAAAACCAGGGCACTGATTAATGACTCTGACTGTCTGCCAATTTCCAGCTTTTGCTAATACAATTTGCGTCTTTCTCCTACCATTCATGTTAGTACCACAGGGATCACACTGTTCTGTGGGTATTTACAAAGGCGCCCTAGTTTAACAACCTAATTTTATTAGCCTTTAAGAACCAGATTTGACTTACCTAAGGGCTTACACACTACATGCACATAGGCACAGTCTAATTTCTTAGTTTAGGACTCTATGCTTACTATGAAAGAATATCTGTGTTCTTTGTATCTTTTTCTCTTTTCTTTTTCTTTTTGCGCAGTACTGGAGATGAACCCAGACAGTACTATGCTCCACTCTCAGCTCTTCAAAAAAAACCTCTAATTTGAGACTAGGCCTTGCTAAATTTCACCACCACACCCCACTGGCTTTGTTCTTTGAAAGCACAGTTCCATGTCTCATTTAAGAGGAAACTGGTGACAGCCCCTTAGTGTCAGAGCCCAAACAGGATGTTAGGGAGTGAGGGATCAATGCAAAGCGATTCCTGCTCAGAAGGAAACCATAGAAGAGCCATATTCATAACTGAGGGAGGTGGTGTTTGTGGGAGCATTTTAAAAACCACATGGAAAGACATTTTATAAACTTACTTAGTCCATTATAACATAATGAATTAACTTCCTACACATCCCTAAAGTCCTTTCAATTTCCTGTCCACTGACCATGACATCTTAATCTCAATATTTTATACTTTTAAAATAGGTTCTTTTGGACTGAGAGTGTATCTCAGTGGTAGAGTGCTTGCCTAGTATGTGAAAGGCCCTACTCTAGACCTGATCCTCCTCGCCCAGCACCATAAACAAGCGAACCAAGTAAATCAGGCATGTTGACTCATGCCTCTAATCCCAGCACTGAGGCTGCAGCAGGACTATCATGACTGTAAGGCCAGCCTGGGTTACAGACATAATAAGACCCTGCCTCATAAAACCAAATAACCAAAAATTTTAAAGATAGTTTTTCCTCTTTTCCAAATGATAGCTTTTTTTTTTTTTCTTTTTTTTGGTCTTTGAGCTCACTTTGTAGCTCAGGCTGGTCTCGAACTCACAACAATCCTCCTGCCTCAGCCTTCCGAGTGCTGGGATTACAGGTGTGTACCACGATACCCAGTACTCCAAATGATAGCTTTTCTAGTTATTAGTATTTTTTCAATTTCCTGGTTAATCTAAACTAGGCTCCCTCACACCAACTACCTACACACTTCAATATTTCCTCATCTTCACCACCATGACATATATGCTTTCTAAAATGTACGTGTAACTTTTTTTTCTTTTTGATGTTTTAACACAGGGTCTCACTAAACTGCCCAGACTAGCCTCAAACTTGTGATCCTCTTGCCTCAGTCTCGTAAGAGCTGGGATTACAGGCTGCAACACAGTGCTTGGCTTTGAAATGCATATATAGATGTGTATAAGTAGTAGCTGGCCATCACATTTTTCTCTCTCCTGAACTACCCATCCTATCAAGGATATGCTATACTTATACATGGTATCTATCTTTTGCTGATCATGCATTATAGGTCTTGAGCTTTTTATATACGGTACCTTGAAATAGGGTGTCCATTTATTTATTTGTTTTTTCAGACAAGGCCTCACTATATTGCTCAGGCTGCTCTCAAGCACCTGAACTGAAGTAATCCTCCTGCCTCAGCTCACAAGGAGCTGGGACTATAGACATCTCCCATTATAAAAAGCATTATATTGCTCATGAAGCAGATACTTTAAGGGAAAAAAAAAACCCTTCAAAGTGTCCTGGCAGTTAAACTGTAAAATATTCGTAATGTAAAAAATAAAAAAAGTACAATTAAGAAGTAATAGGTGGACATGGTGGTGCATACCAGCAGCATTCAGGAGGCTGAGGCAGGAGGATCACTGCAAGCCTGAGTCCAGCCTGGGCTGTATAGTGAGTTTAAAACCACCCTGAAAGACACAGTGACACTAGCTGAGTGTAGCAGCTCACACCTATAATCCCAACACTCAGAAGACTGAGGCAGGAGGACTGCTATGAGTTACAAAGTGAGTTCAAACCAAGCCTGAACTGCACAGTGAAACCCTGTCTGGAAAAGACAAAAGAAAAAAAAGACAGTGACACTATCTCAAAAAAAAAACAAAGTAGATATAGCCAGGTGTAATGGTGCACCTGTAATACCAGCTCCTGAGAAGGCAGAGAGGTAGGGGGATTGCAAGTTCAGGCCTAGCCTGAGCAGTTTAGGAAAACCTTGTCTCAAATTTAAAAATATAATAAAAACTTAAAAGTAGGTATTCATAGCAAGAACGCCAATGCATAGGACCAAGAACCTCTCCCCACCAAGGCAAAACCCAAATACCAAAAACCCTCAGTAAAGGTTAGGTTGGCACATACCCATAATCCCAAGACCTGGGAGACTGAGACTGAGGCAGGATTGTGAGTTTGAGGACAGTGTGGGCTAATAAGGCCCTATCTCAGAAAAAAAGAAGTTAAAATTAAAGCTTTTGGATTTAGGGTTTATATGAAATTCAAAGTTGGGTATGATGGTACACGGCTGTAATCCCAGAACTCAGGAAATAGGTAAGAGTATAGACCTGAGTTTGAGGCCAGCCTAGGCTACAAAGTGAGTTCAAGGCCAGCTTGAGCCGCACAGAGAGAACCTGCCTCCCTTCCACACACAAAGAAAGTGTTGGCCAGCTAACAGCAGCCCCAAACCTCTGTTGAAGGCTTAGTTAGTATCTGATGGGCTCTGAGGACCTGAGCGGGTCAGGAGGGCTCTAACTTCATCAAGTGGGTTGATCTAGGGGTGAATTCCTAGCTGAGCAGGTTTAGTGGACAGGGCGGTCACTGAGAGCGAGCCTATGGAGGACAGCTTGCCCCAGCCCTGCCCTCTGTCTCTTCCCCTGGCCTCTGCTTCCTGCACCATGAGGTGCACTGCTCTGGTCTACCCCTGCCTCCACCAATGCTGCCCCCTGGACGCCGCCTCCCCACTGAAACCTCTGAGCCTGGGAACCAAATAAGCCTTTCCTCCTTTGGATTTTGGTTTCTGTTTTTTTCAGGTACTTGGTCGCGGTGATGAAAATCTTACTAACGCAAATAAATATATCTAATAACATTAACAATAAAATGTGAGAAAATTGCTTTTTTTTCTCCTGAACTACCCTAAAAACTTCTAAAGAAAAATGTAAGCAATGGCATGGGATGCATGCATGAGCTGCTGGATTCAACCTTTAACAGTACAAAAAACAATAAAAAGGGGTCGGGGGTTTAGCTCAGCGGCATGAGCGCCTGCCTGGCAAGCGCTAGGTCATGAGTTGGATTCTCAGTACAAAAAAAAAAAAAGGTATAAATACATATAGTTACCATGTGACAGAGAAAGTTGTTTTCAACAACTCTTCAATAGTTATTCTCTAAACAAAATTGTTTGTTTTGTTTTTCAGTACTGGGAATCAAATGCAGGACCCTGCACTGCAAGGCAGGCACTGTGCTGCTAAGCTATATCCTTGATCTAACAAAATTGTATAGAAGCTGTTGAAGATGGGAAATGTAATAGTATATTACAAATAAAAACTAAATTATATATCTTTCGAATATCAAAAATATTTGAGGATTAGAATCTTTATAGAGAGTAAAAAAAAATTGTGATATTTTCAAATGTACCAACCCTAGCAATAATTCCACCATTTTATTGGTTTTTATTTTGAGAGGGTTGGTTTTTGAGACAGGGTCTCACTATGCAGCTCGGGCCAGGCTCAAACTGACAGTGGTCCTCCTGCCTTGGCCTCAGGAGTCCCGCAATTACAGGTGTGTGACATCGTGCTTGATAATTTGTAATTTCATAAATAAGTGTGACTGGTCGACATTTTTAAAAGAATATGAAGAAAAGCCTCAAAAATAATGTGCTTCAAACACACAAAAAAATGCTGAAATCACTAAAAGTTATGGGCAGTTTCTCCCAAGTTATTTACATCACCTATATCCCAGCCAAAAATAACAGCATGTGTTTCTATCTCACTGGAAACTGTACACATAAAATTATATATCTATATTTAACTATAGCTAATTTGGCAGGTGTAGAATCTAAGTAAAGAGGATAATAGTGTAATTTAAATGCAAATATCCACTTTCAGTCTGTGATAGAAAGTTTCTGCATTTTTAAAAGAGATTTTTAAAAGAGATTTTTGAGATCATCCTCAACAGGAAAGACGACACATACATGGAGGACAGGATTCAGATGAAACTAGACTATGAAGAAACAGTACCATTGGACCTGATAATGGGAAAAATAATCCTAATGTGTCAGATTGTTGGAAAGTAGAATAAAGACTTAGATCAAGTTTTCCTGGGCTACTCACAAGTAGAGCTCATTGGAAAAGCAATCTGTTTAATATGCACAAGGCCCTAGGTTCAAACCCTAGCACCAAGAAAAACAAAACAGAAAAGAGCTCCTGATTTCCTCCTCAATAATATACTTAAAAATGGCTCAAGAATTAGAGATCAGGCCAGGCAGTATAACAAGTTCTCAATTAAAACAAACAAACTCTTAAGCCAAGAGAATTGTTGTGAATTCAAGACCAGCCTGGGCTGCAAAATGAGTTCAAGGCCAGCCTGAACTGCATAGTGATACCCTATCTCAAACAAACAAACAAACAAACAAGCAAACAACTCAAAAACACAAAAGCAAAAACAAAACAAAACCCCTCAAAATTATCTTTTCTTGAGTTTAATTTTTTACATTCCCTGTCTTTCAGGGAAACAAACACTGTTCTCACCATTACCATAGACTGATGATAGCTACTGACTCTCAGACAAAGAACAATAGTACCAATCAGCTTTCACTGCTGTCTCTCCTGCTGCTTCTCTGCCAAGTGCTCTAAAAGACAACTGTATGAAATATCCAATTATAAATAGGAAAAGCTGACATTAATAAAAAATAAGACTAACACACTCATGAGAGTTCCAAAAAGAAAACAGTTTGAAGGCTGAGATCTAAATAAAAATTACTATGGACAAAGACACGTAATCCTAGTCATAAATAGTGGTCAATATAATAGTTGTTTCATTTGTTCTTTCTCTCTACAACTAATTAGCATTATACATAATACATGCGTTATTACTAAGATCCTCTTTCAGCTTTGGAACTATGATATCTTTTGATTACACAAACTCTCGTCTAGTTTTTCAGTGCTACAGAAGCCAAACACTTTGTGACCCTTCAGGCTAATTAAATGAAGAAGGCAATTCAATTTTATAAAACTACCACCACAAGTGGATGCTGCATCTATACTGTCCTCCATTTGTGAGTCATTGTGACTCCATTTGTGAGTCATTACCTCTTTAATTAAAAGAGTATCTATTTATATACTGTACTTACTGCTGAAAAGCTGCCATTGTATTCTCCAAATTTTCTCCAGCACCTGTGAAAACATTAAAATTTACTAGGTATGTGGAACATGTTATTTTTCTAGAATGAATACAGTTAATGAATCCTGATGCTTACTTATTATACAGATTTACAGTACAAGTCTTTTGTAAGGGTTTTTTTTTTTTTAATGGTAGCTTTACCAGTAGGAATCAATGATCAAAAACAGTACAGCACCTGCCAAGCAGACAAGGCCCTGGGTTTGACCCCCTAACACCACCAAAAAAAAGGAGGAGGAAAAGGACGAAAAGGAGGAGGAAGAGGGGAAAAGGGAGTGTGAAGGAAGGGAAGGGATAGGAGGGGGCAGAAGCAGAAGCAGAAACAGAAAACACAGTCACAGAAACCCAGGAGAATTAAGAAAATCTAAACATAATTCTTAGCTGTACCACCTGTTCATTTGTTGAAGGAAAGACAGGAGAGGATTTGGTACACATTTATCTCTACAACAAAATTAAAAGTCTTCCCTCTGTACCCTCACAGTCATGCATAACTCTTCTAAGGTATTTATCATATTATAGCATAATTATTTACTTGTCTCTTTCTTGCCTTACTCATGAATTGCTAAAAAGAAGTGGCTGTTTTAATCTCCTGGCTGAATGCAGTATAGTGTCATATTTGAAGATGAGACTATGGAGTTAGGATGCCTGGTCTCACTTTGATTATTAGAGTTGATAACATGATAGAAAACAGTTGCAAATACAGGAGTTATTTTTTTCTAAAAAAGTGCCCTTCTGAGGTTAGATACCCTTGGTTAGATGAGGTGACTGATCTTGTATTCAAAAACTACCAAAATGTTATATTTACATAATCAATATTCCAGAACAAAGCCGGGTATAGTGACTCACACTTATAATCCCAAGAGGTTTGGGAGGCTGAGACAGAAGGATCGTTGTGAATTCGAGACCAAGCTAGGCTACAGAGTGAGTTCAGGCCAGATTGAACTGCATAGTGAAACCCTAACTTAAAAAAGATGTAAGTGTGTGTGCACTCTAGAACATTAACATAAAGACAAAAGTACTAATGTGGTTATTAGTAAGTTAAGTTAAACTACTACTTGTGTCAAAATGCAAGGAAGTTAAAAGGACACAGAAGTCAGCATGAAAGTCCTCTCACAGATTAAATCTGGCACAGTGCTAGCATCAAAATGATGACAGTGACAAATTTTAAACCACAAGATAAAATAGAACACTCTGAATGTTTTTAATACAATGGATTGAAAATCTGATGCCAAATGGAGTATTTATGTAGTTTCAAAATGCTCCATTCAAAAATAATAACTTTTTTTTTTTGGTACCAGGGATCAAACTCATGACCTCGAGCTTGCCAGGCAGGTGCTTATGCCTGCTGAGCTAAATCCCCAGCCCCAAAATAATAATTATAAAGAGAGTAAGGGTAACTTCACATTGGCAGAGGCTGGCAATCACTATGGTCAGCTGCAGATCAAAGTCAGTATCATGCTGACTTCAGTGTTTTTTGTTTATTTTATTTTATTTTATTTTATTTTATTTTATTTATTTTGTCTTTTTGAGACAGGGTCTCACTATGCAGTTCAGGCTGGCCTTGGACTCACTTGTAGCTGATCATTTGAAACGATCCTCCTGCCTCAGTTTCCCTAATGCTGGGATTACAGGAGTGTGCTACCACGCCTGGCTCTCAGTGTCTTTTCAATTTCTTAACTTTCCCCCTAACAAACAGAAGTTTAACCTAACAAATCAAGTTAGTAGTGATTATCTCTAGATGGTTAGAATACAGATGATTTTCTATTCTAATATGTATTCTCCTATACCTTACAAACCTTCTACAAGGAATATGTGTTATTTTTAAAATAGAGAGATCAGGCTGAGGTAGAATGACCACCTAAACCCAGGAGTATGAGGCTATCCTGGCCAACACAGTGAGCCCCCGTCTCAAAAAAATAGGGGTCAGTTGGCTGTGGTGGCACATGCTGAAATCCCAGCCCTTGGGAAGCTGAGGGAGGAGGACTGCTGCAGCTATGTTTTAGGTCATCTTGGGATACCTAGTGAGTTCAAGGCCAGCCTAGACTATGTAATCAGATCCTGTCTCAAAAAAAAAAAAAAAAAAGGGTTCAATACAATGCCTGTGAAGATGCCATCTGCCTGGAACATTCTTATCATCGTCTCCAGTCGCACTTAACTTTAATTTGAAAGCTAGCTTCTTTCTCAACTCAATCTATTCTTAATTACAATGATTCTTACTATATAGTTAGTTTAGTTCAGTTTTGTTCTGTTGAGACACGGTCTCACTATGTAACCCAGGCTGCCCTCAAACTCACAAAGATTCTCCTATTTCAGCCTCCTGAGTGCTGGGATTACAGGTATGTGCCACCACAGCAGGTATATATTTAAAATTAATGCCTTGAACTAGTGGTTTCCAATCATTTTAGGTCTCTGGACTCCATTATACAAAAAAATTACTGAGTGCTCCAAAGTGCTTTTGATCAAGTCAATTATACCCATTAGCAATTATGTATTAGAAATTAAGCCCTAGAAATCTGAATTTTATTTTGTTATTGAAAAAAACAATAAATTCATTACATGCTAAGATGACATTTTTATGAAGAAAAAAAAAACTGTTTCCTAAAAGAAACAAAAACTCGGGCTGGGGATATAGCTCAGTGGCACAAGCACCTGCCTGGCAAGCGTGAGGTCATGAGTTCGATCCCCGGTACCCCCCCCCAAAAAAACCTTAATGAAATAGTGAAAAAAAAAACTTAATGAAAAAATAGTCTTACATTTTTTAAAACCTGTTTTATGTCTGGCTTAACAGGAAGCAGGCAGAGTCTCTTCTACCTTTACACAGACAAGCAGTTGGAAAAGAAAGACTTCTACCATACTATATCATGGGACAGGAGGTGTAGCTCAGTGAGCAAGGCCCTAAATTCAATCCCCAGTAACACAAAAAAAGAAATCATAAACCAAACAAAAAACACTACCTCAAGATTCAAAACTGGTAGATTCTTGCTTCCTTTCTTTTTTTTTTTTCTTTTTGTGGCACTAGGAGTTGAACCCAAGAAGTACTGATCTACATCTCTAGGGCATTTTATTTAGTGATAGGGTGACGCTAAATTGCTCGGGCTTGAATTTGCAATCCCAGCCCGGTGGTTGGGATTATAGCAGTATACCAACACAACCAACAATGAATGTTAGTTTCTTAAAAGCTGGTGGCAAGGTAGAATCTAAACCCCTACCAATGACTTCTTCCTACTTTTTTATATGACATCCCACTGATCCATCTTTAACTTTGAATGGATCTTTCACATAAATGGTTTTATGGCACCGTATGTTGGTCATCTAGATAATACTGATCACCAAATTATGCTGATCTGTTAAATGTTGACACATTTTGTTGTGCAATTTATTATTTTTTTTCCCAGTACTAGGGATTGAACCTCAAGAGCACTGAGTTACATTCTAGCTGTTTTTCTAGTTTTTATATTGAGGCAGGGTCTCACTGAGTTGCCCAGACTGATCTCAGATTTGCAATCCTCCTGACAACCTCAAGAGTAGCTTGGTTTATAGGCACGTGCCACTTGGTTCATTATACAGTATGTTTAAAAAATCACAACTGTTAGCTGGACCTATTGGTGCACAAATTTATCGTTGAGCATAATGACACATGCCTGTAGTCCTAACACTCAGGTGGCTAAGGCAGGACAAGCACAAGTTCCTAATGCCTAGATTTCTGGACTCTATAGCAAGAACTTTTCTCAAAAACAGATGAAATTTAATAAAATTAATTTTTTGTTTGTTTTTTTGAAGTAGGATCTCACTATGTAGTTCAGGCTGGTGTTGAACTCACTACGTAGCCCAGGCTGACCTCAAACTCCCAGAACTCCTGTTGCCTCAACCTCCAGAGAGTTGGGATTACAAACATGTGCCACCATGCCTGGTTGAAAATCAACTTTTTCCATTATTCTTGGGCAACATGTCTTGTTATCACTGTAATATAGTCATTACTAAAATTCTGAAAAGGTGAAAAAAATTTGAAAAGGTAATCAAGCTGAGTGTGATGGTGCATGTCCATAATCTCAGCATTTGAGAGGCTGAGGCAGGAGGATCGCTGTGAGTTCAAGGTTGGCCTACCAGGTGAGTTTAAGCCAACCTGAACTACATAGCACACTGTCTCAAAAAAATACAAAAAAAAGGTGATCAAGATATTAGTAATTAACAGAAGTCAGATACTATGCTTATCACATTATATATTTCATTAAAAATACAACTGTCATAAATGTATTAAATATTTCCAGAAATAAAGATTGGCTGAGGTCACAGCTAAAAGGAAGACCAGGAGTCAAACCCTGTAGTATGATTTCAGAGCCCATCCTTTTTACCACGAACTGTGCTGCTGTTTTTATGCTGCCATTCACATAAAATCCCCTTTACTTCACCTTTACAAGTCAATGAATGCTGGTCCCTACGACTATTTACAGGAAAATTATTCATACTGGTCCTTATCTTTATATTCTTCTACTTGTTTATAAAGCTGGAAGATAAATTCCACAATGATAATACTCATAAATTACTCAGACTCATACGGCGAAAGTCTGGAGAGTAACTAAAGGACTAATTAAGAATTCTTCTCCTAGGGCTGGGGATTTAGTTCAGTGGCTTAAGTGCCTGCCTGGCAAGCATGAGGTCATGAGTTCAATCCCCGGTACCAAAAAAAAAAAAAAGAATTCTTCCCCAAGGAGTAATTTATTGGTAGAGCTTCTCTTATGAAAAGATTTAATTTACGGAAGCCAGCTTGTCATTAATTTTTTGTTTTTCCTAATAAATAGTTTATATAATTCCTGGATGTGCAAATAACCATTCTATATGCAAATGAAATTTTAACTTTTTTATTCTTGTAGTTCTGGAAATTGAACCTAGGACCTCAAACACATGATAGTCACGCACTCTACCACTGAACTACATCCCAATCTTTTCTTTCTTTCTTTCTTTCTTTCTTTTTTTTTTTTGACAGAGTCTCAGTTTGCAATTCAGGCTGGCCTTGAGCTCACTTTGTAGCCCAGGCTGGACTCAAACTTGCAACAATCCTCCTGCCTCAGCCTCCTGAGTTCTGGGATTACAGGCACACACCACCACGTCTGCTCCCCAACCCCTTTTAAATGTTATTTATTTATTTGGGGAGTTTTGCTTTGTTTTGAGACAATGTCCCCCTATATAGTTTCGGCTGGCCTTGAACTAGGTGCTACCTTGCACTTTCAGTGATCCTCCTGCCTCAGCTCCCATGCTGGAATTGCAAGATGCACCACCTTGCCCAGCTTGTAACATTTTATTCAGAGGGTCTGGCTAAATTGCTCAAACTGGCCTCAAATTTGAGATTCTCCTGCTTTAGCTTCCTAAGTAGCTTGGATTATATGCATTTATCACGACTTCCAGCTGGATTTTAATTTTTAATTAGTATGAAATGTGGAAGATAATTAGTACCTAACATAGATTTACATAGATTTATCCTAGTATAATTTGTTCATTATTCTTGTTTGCATCTTCTCAACTTCTTTACCAGTGCATAATTTTTTTGACAAAACATTCTCTGAAAATTTCCAATTTATTCAATGCTTCACTACATACTTTCCAATTTTTCACTCTATATTAACTTTTCTCCCTCATACTGTGCTTCACAATTACTTTGCAATTGGTTAATCTCTGAGAGGATAAGAAACCATTCTATTTTGTTTCTTTAACTAGACTTAAATGGTGTGAAGGCAAAAATAATCTGTGCAGTTTCTTTTTAACTCTTGAACATAGTATATACCAATAAAGGTGCAATAAATATTACAGACTTAGGGCCAGGGATTAAGCTCAGAGGCATAAGCACCTACCTGGCAAGCGTGAGGTCGTGAGTTCTATCCTCGGTACCAAAAAAAAAAATTACAGACTTGTCTTAACAGTTATGCTTCAATCACCATTATCATTAACATTCTTATACATATGGGTATACATATGGGTTCACATGATGTTTATAAAACCAATGACAAGTGCCAGATATGGTGACTCAGGTCCTATAATCCCAGTATACAGGAGGCTAAGGCAGAAAAATCAAGAATTTAAGGCTAGTTTAGGCTACACAGTAAGATCCTATCTTAAAAAAAAATGTTTTTATGACTGGGCATGGTGGCACATGCCTGTAATCCCAGTTACTCAAGAGGCTGATGTGGGAGGATTACAAGTTTGAGGCCAACATGGACAACTGATCAAGGAGAGAGCGAGCAAGATACAGAGAGAGAGAAGCAAACAATGGAGTATAACTCAGTGGAATAGCACTTGCCTAGCATGTGCAAGACTCTAGCTTCAATCTTTAGTATTACACACACAAAAAGATATATATATATATATATATATATATATATATATATATATATATATATAATGTATTTTGAGACAGGGCCTTGCCATGTAGTGCAGATTGGCTTTAAACTTGCTTATGTACCCCAGGCTGGCCTCAAACTCCAGGTGATCCTCCTGCCTCAGCATCCTAGTATTGGGATTACAGATGTACATAACCATGCCTGGTAAGATATATATACATATCTCTATCTATCTACCTATATATATCTTATATGTATGTATGTATGGCCATCACTGAAAATAACACATCAGTCTACTATTTGCTTTATTAAACAGGATAATACTATTAAATAAAGGACAAATTACTATGTTGTCATCAGTAGAAATGAAAAAGCTAGCTGGGAAGAAGTCCTCTTACACACACTAGAAACAGTGCCCAGATACTAAGAATGAAGGAACAAGAGCTGAAGAGAGCTACTACTGTAAGGCAGAAAACAGGCTTCCACTCAACTGCCAGAATGCAACTTCCAAATTCATGTCTCATTTTCTTCCTGCACGATCAATTAAAGTTTGGTTCACTGCCTGCTAAAGCAATATGTGGCAGGATGACCAGATTGTGAGTTTCCTGGCTTCAGATCAAGATTAAAAGATTAGGAGTAAAGGAAGGATTTCATCAGTTGATGATACTCTTTTGTTCTTCTGTCACTGAGCCCTAATAAATAGATTATATTCTAAAAAGCCTGTTGATTGACCTAACTGGCCCACAGAAACAGGTTAGGTTAGGTTCAATTATTTCCCTGCTATGCTATTTCTGTATATACAGTATGATTCCAGATGTAGGAAAATACAATTTTAAAGGGCATACTAAATATCAGGTAACTGCAGTTACAGCAACAGAGGATAAGCAGAAATTCGAGCAATCTGAACAAAGTCGATTGAATGCTGATATCAGTATTCAAGACAAAAACTACAACCAATCAGGTGACTCTGAGTCACCTTCTACCTACTTATATCTTATTTTCAGATACTCAGTATCTTGAGTTACAAGTATTTTTAAGTAAATATCTCTTATATCACTGTATTTCTCGGTGTGGTGTGCGTAGTCACTAAGAGTGTATTAAGCCGGGCATGGTAGTGCATGCCTGTAATCCCAGCACCAGGGAAGCTGAGGCAAAAGAATCAACAGATTTTTGAGGGCAGCCTGAACTACAAAGACTTCAATGACAGCCTAAACTACATAGGGAGACCATGTCTCAAAAAACACGAAAAACCAAAACATCACAAACCAAAACAAACTCAGATCCTATCTCAAAAAAATAAAGGGGCCAGAGAGTTAGCTCAGTGGCAATGTCTGGTACCAGTATCCCCATACCAAAAATAAATAAATAATGAAAAAAAA